>VWZK01017955.1:80878-246095 GCA_013396935.1 Baryphthengus martii
CGGCCGGGGCCGCGTCAGAGGTGGGCCGGGGTCCGGCCCCGCGGCCGGCAGCGCTCCCGCCCCCAACGTAAGTGACCGTCGGGTGCGGGAGGGGGTGGCCGTTCCTCATGTCGCCGCCCCGGGGCATTTGGCCGGCCGGACTGGGCTCAGGCGCCAAGGGGGATACCCGTGGGCAAGTTTGGACGAGTGGGCCGGGGTCGACCTCCAGATGTGACCCCGAGCTCGGTCCGGTGGGGCTCAGCCCCTCTGGGCAGCCGCCCCGGCGGTGTACCTCGAGAAGCGTTGCCTGCATTCGTCCGGGCGAAGACAAAGGCAAAGGCAAAGGCAACCAAGGGCCAGCTAAATGGCAGGGTGGGGTCGGAAAAGGGGAGCTAAGATCCGGAAAGTGACCCGGAGTCAGAGCTCCAGGGAACATCGGTATGGTGCACTGTTGATGGTCTTCTCTGGTTAGCCAACAAGCTGCAAGGTTTTAGTTGCATGTGGTTTCCATGGAGTCCTCAGGGCACATCCCAGCTAGAATTTATGGCACGTGTCCTCATGGTGAGTGTGTAAGGAGTCTCCTGCTTCTGTTCCAAGGTCCCAGGTGGAACCTTTTCAGATCCTTTACACAGTGTAGCTCAGCATCAGCAGTGCTTTTGAGAAACATGCTGCATGTATGACATCCCTGTTCCGAAACAGGTTTTTGAAGTGCAGCTGAGGCAACATCTTCCAGTCCACCCTATTGGTTGCATGCACAGTTTAAAAAGCAGCGGCTCCCTAAAATTAAGAGATTATTAAAAGGTCATTTATTAAGAAAGTCAAGCTATGAAGGTAAGTGGGGTAAGTGCTAAGTTCTCTGGATACACCCTCAAGTTTTGGATGTAGGAAAAAGACACAACTGGGCCTGTACTTAAAAATACTCCAAAGCTACTTGTCAGAAATGTGTTAAAATGATAAACTGTGGATTTATGGACAAGGATTATGTTGTCACTGCTTCAATCTTAGATTCATTTTTAGGTCCAAATTTCGGTCCTTTGAGAAAAGCGAGTAGGAGGAGGAAGAGACTATTATAATAGAACTGCTGACATTGCTAACCGTGGCAGTGTGAATTCACTACTATAATAAGACCTCAGCTAGCAGCCTAATTCCAAAGAGGTGATGTTATCCAGTAATAATGTAATCAGTTTGTTGGCTGTAACATAGAAAACTGGGAATTGGTCTATTTTATTGCTATTTTTGGCCAAATTGAAAAAAAAAATCTATGAGATTCCAGTATCAAGGTAGGAGAGCTACCTTTGCTATTTAAAAGAGTAAACTAGAGTTATTCCTAAACGTTTTTCACTTCAATGCAGTTTTACAAAAGCATATTTAAAAAGGGACAGCTAGTGAGAATGCAAGCTTTCAAGCTAGGGACTGGAGGATGGAAAAGCCCAAGGGTGGAACATTGTTAAAAGTTTTCAGCGAGGTCCCAAAAGCACAATGTTCACTTTACAAAATAGAAATTTTCTCCTGGGTAACTGCTGAATGAGTTCACATTGATTTGCAGCTGCAAATTTAAAGGAAAAAGAAGGAAATAAAAGAAATGAAAAAGACAAATGCCCTGTCAGTAATTTAGAATTATGCTGCAACCATTAAGGAAACTGCATCAGATATATGAAAAATTGGAATTGACTGCTTAGGCTTTTGAGTTTATATATTGAGTATTCTCCATCCCTTGCATCTTTCTTTTGATAATTATTTTTAAGGAATAAACATTCTGAAAATTTTCTGGGCTGCTTGCTCTCAAATTAGAAAGAACAGCAGAAGTGCAGTAACTTGTAAGGTGTATGTATCAGTGGAAACTTAACTGCTGAACTCTTCTGTTAGTGATGTCAGTGAGGTCAGAATTTCACCCACTGTGATGGTAGTTTGTTGCAAAAAAGTACAAGTATAGAGACAGACAGTATGATCCCTCTAGTTCAGATTTAGATTTTGCTGTTGCTTTTGACGGTGTTCTGTATATTTAACCTGATTCAAAACTCACTATCTATGGGACTCTTTGGGTTGGGCTCATGAATTTTTTGAAGGATCAAGTCTTAAGTTTCTTCATGTTGCTAGGAAGCCCAGCAGTAGCGAGACCAAGATATGTTTAAGTATGCAAAGAGAATTAAAGCAAAGTAGTGAGTATATCCAAATCATCACTGTCCACTTTAACAGAGCGCCCTGGAAATAACAGATCCCTACAAGAATACTTGGGTGTGTCTGGGACAACATATTCTGAAAACCCTATGATATGCAGCTGTAGAAACTACAGAAATTCTTGACACATTGTCAACAAAACCTGAAAGGACCCTAAGGGGTTTTATTCAAATTTGTTGAAATTTCTTGAAAGTCATATTTCCTGAGTTATATACAAGCTCTGCTTTGCTTATAAATATATCATGTTGTCCAGCAACTTTTGAAAGTAGACTAAAACTACTACAGTGACTACTTTGTTCATCTGATCTTAAGGCAATATTAACCCTCTTTTTTGACTTGTGTCCTGGCTTGAGCTGGAACAGAACTAATTCTGTTCAGTGATCTTACTTTTCAGCTAAGTCTCTTCTAACTAACTGCACTTTTTGACGTTAAGGACCCATTTCCACAGGTAGTGCTTGCTTCCAGAAGTGATAACTCTTGATGTTTATAGTTGCCACCAAAGACTGGTATGCAGAAAGACTCTTACTTATGCTCGCTCCTATAGAAACCAAAATTACCGCTAAATCTTGTGTACTTCATTGGGAGTGCAGTAAGTAAGCGACTGCATCTGCAGGGAGAAGCGGACAGGACAGGTGACCTTAAACTGAACAACGAAGTATTCCATCCCATATATGTCATGTTCAGCATAAAGCCGAGGGCTCACAAGGGTCAAGCTCTTTTCTTCCATGGTCAGTGTCCTAGGAGGACTCTGTCCATTTTGCTTTTGATCCCAATCCATGAGTTCCTGAATCCAGTTCTCAAATCCAGCTCCTCTAAGTCCAGCCTGGAACTTTCCCAGTGCTTGCCCTGCAGCATCAATGGTGATGGTGATGTAATTGCCATTGTGGGGTTGGGTTTGATATTGGTTTTGTATATGTTCCATTATTTTATTTTCATTGTTTTCATTAAAACTGTTTTAGTTTTCTTTTCCAATCCGTAAGGCTCTCTCTCCCTTTTGCTCTTCCCCTTTGGGAAGGGAGAGGAGTCAATAGAGAGCACCTGGCATTTTTCTAGTGGTAAGCCCAGCCCTAACCCTTGACAACTTGCCATTTAACAAAGCGTTATTATAATTATTACAACTATTTGTGAATGTGTGTGCTCTGGGCTGTGGAAAATCGGGGGCTGGCATTTACCATCAGGCTTACATCCGTTACATCCAAAAACCATACAAGTTAATTTGTACTATAACACCACTGGCATTACAGAGTGACAAACTAGAAAAAGTGTTTGGAGAAATGTAGGTGGTTCCAGAGTTGCCCTTAAACATTTGCTTGAAGCTAGAAAACAAATGTAATATAAAGATAGTTGCTTTTTTTTATTATTGTGGAAGATAATACCAGCTTCTGATTGCTGATTGGACTTGAAACAAAACTTTATGGCTGTATGAACTGGATGTAGCATGTCAACAGTTGTGCAGGAGGCTAGTAGAAGCACCACATGTTAGTTCTGTAAAAATATTCAAAAAAACAACTATTTCTCACAAGTACAAAAATGAGAAGGCACTGAAAAATTTGTTGAGGAAATTAATGTACGGATACAGAGTATGGTAGTCTAGGTGCTGGCTGCCACACAGGAAATCCCCAAACCACTAATTGATGGAAATTTTAAGACCTTATCAGGTTAGAGATTGCTCCAAACAGCACATTTTCACATTATTTTCATAAGTGTTCGCTTCTGGCCACCACAGAGAGATTATGTTAACCCAGCATACACACTGTTGCTTCCTCGGTGCATTGTTCTAGAAGTCCGATCTCCTTCTTTTTCATTAGTCAGGATTACTTAGCTTTTTGGTTTTGATACAAAATGTCAGATTTATTATTGAGAGATCAAGCACAATAGTGCAGAGGTGTGTCCTTGTGTATACAGGAGCAAAGGCAGCAAGTGAAAGAGGAAAAGGGAAAGGAGAGGGTGTTTGGAGAGCAGGGAAGGAAGATAAGAAATGTGAGGCTCTCAGTGGAGTCACTGGTGATGGGACACGACAGGAAGAGACTGGACCATTGACTATGCAGAGGGCAGTGTTCAGAGATCGTGGTTTGATTGAACTACCCCTTAATTAACATGCCCTGCATTTCTCAGTAGGAATGCAAATTGCAATCTACGTGCAAAAATGAAAGATTGAAAATGTAAGAAAAGAACAACAAAGCAAGAAGCAATTTCCTCATTTGTTTCTTTCTCATTTCTAAAATCTGCTTAGCCCACACATTGGGTAGGGTACACTTGGAGAGAATCTTGGATAAAACTAAGCTGGAGCTAGAACAAAGTTGCAAATAAATTCCAGTAAATTTAAAGACGATAAAAAATTTCTGACTCTCCTCCTCCTCCCCAGAAGGTACTTAATGTCCAGCAAAATCATCTACTACTAGGCAAATGCCTAAGAACATGGTATGTGTATATACTCTGAAATCAGAGTTCAGAGTATATATAAGTAACTGCAACTCATACTTTGTCTTTCTGATAATGTGTTGACTTAGAACTTTCACATTGTCATATTTTACTACTTTCTTTTTCACTCTTCTTTTTCTTCTTCGCTTTTGGGACAGAAAATCTCTCATGCAGTGTGGTCCAGGTTATATTGGATGCCTCATGCAGGGCAGGATCTTGTTCTGTGTGTGACTTACTCATGTTGCAAAAGCAGGGTGAGTAATGGGTGCTGGAATTTAGCTCTATATTGTGTTTTGCATCTGGGGTTTCTGTAATAGGTTCATGAAGTTCACAGACTACTGCTAGTAATTTTTCTGGTTTTTTTCTACCTCCCATTTCTGTTCTTTTTTTCCATTTCTCCAGGGACGTTCTGAGGTTCTGGAAGACTTTACAATTTGCAAAATGATACAGAACTATATCAAAATGCTCCAAGCACTGTAGAAACACATGGAGTGTATTTGTCATGCAAAAAGAGAAAGACCAGGGTTTGACTGGGCATGATTCCTTATGGTTCTAGGACTGTGGGTCAGCACTGCACCTTTACCAGCAGCAAGATTTTCAGCAGCTGCAGGTCTTAGAGATGCACCATGTAGAGAACTAGTGCTGGACTATTCACATTGCAAGTGGGACGCTTTAGATGGTACCCTGCAACATCACCCTTGGGTCTGCCAGGAGAAAAACTGCTTTCTGTGTAGCGGTGATACTCTCAAGTACATGCTGTAGGACTCAGAGTACAACGACAAATCTGAAGTTAAAAAGAAGCTCTCCCATGCACTAAATTGCTCAGCTAGTGCTCACAGTGAGAACAGAAATACAGATAGAACTTTTGGGAGTATATGCAGGTCAGCAAGAGCGTCTCAGAAAGAGATGCAAACCAAACAAACAGAACTGTCCAAAATCACTAACAACTCATTATCTGATCCGGAAACAGAATGGAGGGATTGTCTGTAGCTGCACTTCGTTCAAACTTCAGCCGGGCTGCAGCCGTAACTTACTGTCAGTCCACAAAGTTCACGTCAGACTCTGGGCTGTGGGTTTTCTTATGGATGTTTCTTCAGCCTCCCAGGGTTTCTGGGAACTGGGGAGAACTAACGTGCAAAGATGTCTTTGTTCAGGGATCTCTATTCAGTGCAAAGAGGTGGTGACAGAAGTTGCTGTCAAATGTTGCTGTACGGATAAAGGTTGGGAGTTGCTGTACAAGCAAGTCTCCTCTGCTCTATTTCAGTTCAAAGTCAAGCCATTTAGATGAAACCAGGGAAAAGTGTTAATATAGTTAATGTTTGGTCTCAAAAGAAGAGGGAGATGCAAGGAGGAAAGTAACAATTTGAATCTGTACGCGGGAATGGTAAGCCTGTTGGGTCAAGCCCAGAGTTCAGACCCAGAGTGCACATGCAGTAAAGATGTGCGGAGTCCCATCTTGCGTCCTACTGACCATATCATGGTCCGTTGCGAAAAAGGGTCTGATGCTTTCCAGAATAAGTTGGCCATTTAGTTTGTCTAGCTAGTCAGTAAAGCTCAAATAATGCTCTTCTAGAAATTCTCTCTACATTAAAATTGCCTTATTCCTATGTGCCTAAGTCTATATTTAGGAGTGAATTATAGGACCTTGGGGATATATGTAGAGCTCAGTTAGATTCTGACACAGGAGCAAATTCATTATTTTCCTATTCGTTTTCCTGATCTGTAAACAAGCTTTTGTGCAAGACTCTTGGCAGCGAAAGCCTGTTTGAAATTGAGTTGTGGAAGTGCAAGAGTTCATAACCCTTCTCTTGCAGCAGCTGTCGGTGCCATTTGAATACTGTGTGCCTGCCTTAGGAAGGAGTGGTGAGGTCTTCCTTAGCTGCTCCGGCAGAGGCCTAAGAGAAAGCAGCATTGTTGCCAGCTACATGACAAAAGCACACAGTGCATACAACATCCTCCGCTTACCTCTGCCAGGAAGAATTAATGAGACGCTTCATTATCCACACACCTTCTGAGGCTGAGCTTCAAACTCTTTAACCTGAGAATAGATTCAGAAGCATGTATTTATTAGGTTTGTTTTGCAGCAGCTCACTAGGTTCCACTTTTGACAGCAACGGAAGAGCTTTCCATTGCAAGCCTTTGCTTTCCTGTTTATTTAACATGCATGAATCACTGCTGCTGCTTAATATGTTTACAGTTATTTAAAGAATGGTCTGGTAAATACTTCAGTTCACGTATGGACTATAATATATAACATCTTATAATATATTGCCTGGTCATTCACTTTATGTCAAGATTGCATTAATATGCTTTTCCTAAATAACAAACAGCTCCTGCAGAGCTTGATAGCCATGTGAGGACCATGTGGTGTAAAGCAGTTATAAATACACCAGTAAAAAACATTTCAGAGAATTATAAATCACTACAATGTTCAATTCCAGTGGGTTGATGAATAGTATCTTTATTAACTTATTAAACACTTATCAAAATGATTTATCTTGTACTAAGACTTAATTTTATGTTCTGTGTAAATTTTATATAAAGCCTGACTTTGTTTTCTTTTGCCAGACGTATCTGTTTCTGAGTCAAAACTCAGTCTCTGTTGTGAAAAGGAGGAAAATCAAAGAGGCATGATAATCAGCCTGAACTCATCCAAAGCACTTTAAAAATAGCCAGCCCACCTACTGCACTGGGAGATTATATAGTGCAGTGTACAGAAGCACAGTGTGGAGTAGCTAAGGAATCGTGCAATATGTAAGCTTTTCAGAATATACTTGAGGCAGTGGCTCACTAACCAGTGCCAGTTTTGCTTCTGCTGCGGCATCTGCCTCTCAGACCCTTACTCTCTTACAGCTTCGTCTCCAGGATGTTTAATTCTGCTCTCCATGAGAAATGGTCCTGCACGGATTTTTGTTTCCAAATCAGTGGCTTATAGTGGAGAGAGCTGTGGTAGAAGGTGGTTGGAAAGAGTGAGACGGTGTTGCTGTTCACTCACTGGTGTGGTGGGCGGTGGTGCACCCGCATTGTCACTTGGGCTGTTGCACAGATGGCCTGTGTAAACTTGAGTAAAATTCCAGCAGATAGGTCTGCAAAGGGATGTAGGCACACAACTGCCCTGTGTGGGCCTTGCTAGGCTCCACAAACCCATGCCTGGCTGTCATCTCACTTTGCAAGTGTCTTGTCTCTGCCAGGGAGCCCGTTACAAACTGCAGGTTCTGGTAGGGGTCCTGGGTGAGATCTTTCCTAGCCACTCTCAGCAGAGCCCTGCACCAGACTGTTGGACTGTTTGGGCATCTGCTCATAAAAGGATAGTGTTTCTTGATGGATCCTATGATTATCATGGTGGCATGTAAATACATGATGTATATATACAGTAATTAAACGGAATTGGTCCGATTTCCAGAGACTGTTTTTTTCTTTTTTTCCCGCTCTTCCCTTCATCAAGATTGCTCTCTTGTTATAAACCCCTGCTTGTCTGTTCTTCTAGCCAGCTTTTATCAGTGTTTTACCTTTAATTGGTACACATAGTTAGGCAGTTTACCTAATTTCCCAATAAACAGTCTATCGGTGAAAGAGCTTTAAAGGCATGCAAACAGCGTGCATTGCAAAAGATGCTGTTGAGAGCTTAGGTCAGGTGGTCACATCGCTGTATCTGAGGGGAATTTTGTACCAAAGTAGACTTTGAAGTTGACTAAAACAGAGGGAATTTTCCCATGATTGACCAAACAGAATGTATTGTGCAGGGAAACGAGGAAATCCAGTCTCATGTTTTTCAACATCACTGATTGCAGAAAGGTTAACTACCTGCCAATAACTGCATCTTATTAATGTAACACATATTGTCATTTCCTTTGCATATGTCTATTATGGAATTTGATGAAACAGCTTTTATTTGTTCACACTTGTCTCTCTTAAAATTTGCATATCATCAGTAAATGTGTTTTTTTTTTCTGCAACAGCTTGCACTTCTCTATGCAGACAGAAGTCAAGTCATCCTATTGCTTTAGGTTATTATTTTCAACATGATTAAAAAAGCAAGTATGTAGACGAGGTTTGTAACCAGTTTACATGCTGAGATTTGTTAATTTCTCTGTCTGTAGAAGTTGGTTACTACAGGAATGGAGGGGTTTGCATGCATCTACAACATGATATTAGTTAATATAATTATGAATGCATTTTGTGGAGGCAGGAGAAAACAATAGTGTTAAAACATGGAATGTTCTTCACTGTTTTCTTCTTCTTTACAAGGTTTTGAAGATTTCTGGAGCCTTTTGCTAGCAAATATGTACACAGGATGGGGGTTGTCTAGACTGTGCACTTCAGATTGTTTTAAGCATTTTATCTACCTAAGAGCTGAAGCTCCCAAAATGGTTGGTGGGATATGAAAAGACCTCAACACGCACGGGGAGACAGGGACACGCGGTAGCTCTTTTGAGTCCTGAGGTGCCAAACATGTAAGTAGGGATAAGCATGTCCCACTGAATGCAGGGGAATTTCAAATTAAGCTCTTTCAGAAGTTTTTTTCAGAGTTGGGATTTTAAGCTTCTGTGCTAGGCTACAGTGTAGAAAAGAATATGTACACATGCAGTGAGCTTCAAGTCAATGCAGAAAATCAAATATATTTGGTTAATATTATAAACTGAAGTATAGTCAAGATTTTTGTAGTAACAGAATACAAGAAAAACACTAGATTTAGAGAAAAGGTAAAAATCCTATTGTAGTACACTGAAGTAGCCAGTGGTTTTTTTTTTGTTTTGTTTTGTTTTGTTCTATCAGCATTTGTTTGCTACTAACAAAATCAAGTTCAGGAGCGACTTCTTGTATTTATTCCAGCATGCTTTTTAAAAGTGGCAGAGAGGAAACCTTGCAGGGAGGTTTTTGTGCAATTATTGTTGTGTATCTTCCTGCCTGTAAGCCTTAATTCTGCTCTGATTTTTTGTGGTTTTGTTTAAATCCTTGAAAAGATGTCATTCTCTCACTGAATGTGTTTTTCCTCCTAAACACAAGCTGTAAATACATACACAGATAATATGATGTGATTATTTGAGTCAGCTGCTTGCAGTTCTCAAGTGTTCTATCCTAGGCAACTTTAGAAAATTATTATCAAATCTCATAAGCCCAGACATAAAAGCTCGTTGACTGGTCTTTGCCATGGAAATTGCAAATTTTAACATGCAAATGTATATTGAAAATAAAAATCCCAGAGGTAACAGACAAATAGAATTTTTCAGGGTTGTTATAGACAGTGACATCTGTTTTTTATTGCAGTTAATGATTCCTAATATTATGTGCCATTTTGTGTTATGTAACCATTTATTATTAATCTGCATCTCCTGTTACAAATGAGTTTTCAACGCTTTTTTCCCACAAGCATATCTTGAGGTAATATGTGGGTATATATTTATGTCTACTAAAATAAAACTAAAGGTGTTCTATATTAAAAATTTTTGAAATACTTGAAGATGGATCCTGTGTTGTCCATGAAGTAATTGTTGTCCTAATCATTACCGGGAATTGAACCTGGAACTACCAGAACTAGTGGATAGCTTGACAATTTGAGCTCAAAAAGGCTAAATCTCCTGGCTAACATTTGTAGGAGTCATGCCTTTTGTGGCTCTGGCAGAAGTTACTCGTTGGAGAGGGAATTATGCTTGTGCAACTCAAAATTGTCAGTGAAATCCAAGGGAATTTGGGGGTTTACAGGGAATGCAAAACTGGGCTCTTCCAGGAGCTTCCCAGTAAGCATGAAAGAGGTTTTTTTTGTGTGTGTGTGTGTGATGAGTAGTGAGAAATCCTAGTGTCTGACATTGTTCTGGCTAAGTGTGTTCTTAAGTTTTCCATTAGTGGTGGTGTAGTCCATCAGTAAATCCTTTCAGGAGTAACTAGCTGGCATTTCCTAAACCTTTGTCTGTGTATCATGTAAAGCTCAGTGTTACCACTCTAAAGAAAGACCTTGAAAAGTTAAATGCCATTGGAATTTAGTAATGTAGGCCACAGTGTAAACTGTGGTTAAGTTGAACGGAGGCCTGCTTTAGAGAAAGAACCTGTAATTGATTAAACTCTGCCTCTAGCTAGATAAAAATGAGTTTGAAGTAGATTAATATAAAACAGTTAAAAGCTTCCTTGTTGTTGTCAGTTTTCAAAATGAAATTTGTCAAGAGTTTGGCAGAAAGAGCTCAAAGGGACATCTGATTCTAAACTGAGAAAAAGAAACGTAAAGAAGCAAACAGCAGTATGGACTCTCTCACGTTTGGTTGATTGAAACAAATTCTCTTAGTGAAGTCTATGACTTTACGGCCTTCATTTTTACTTGCCAAGCCATTTTTTCTCCAGACTACAGTCCTTCCTGAGTTGTGTTGCATAGCTTTGCCTAGCACAGAAATGTCTTCCGTGCTGCTTGGCCTATCTTCTCATGGCCTTCATGAATCTTCTCTGACATTTACGGTGTGTAATTATCATAAGAACATAAACCAAGTGCAAAACTCAAAAGATAGTCTTGGATTCAGTTAGAAACTGTCTGAGAGAGAATTGAAATGGAGACAGCACTGTCTAACATCTACAACAATGTCAGACTTTTTTCTGGAATCTGTTTCCATCTGTAACTTTGGATGGCCCATGACCTCTCTGTGCCACACAAACAGTTTGGCCTACCACAGATTGGTGGTAAGGTGGTGCAAATTTCTGTTACTGATTTGGACATAAATTCTGTAGTCCCAATGACGAGTGAAAAGTAAGACTCACAGGCCATCTCCAACAAATGCTACCAGAGCGTTTATCAAAAACCAATGTTGATTTTACTTAGTGTCACACTAGGAGGTCATTTTAGAACATGTTTGGGCTTTGACAGCCTTTCCTAATATTTCTTCCCATATTCTTTTGTATATACAACTAGGTCATGTTAGTGACCACAGGCATGAGTCCCCATTCCATTGCACTGGTTTGTATGCCAGAGTAACCCCACTGGTTTTCACAGTATAAAAGCCCAATGAAATGTGGTGAAAAATTGATCCCATTCATATTCCAGTCTCTGAGTGATTTAGTATTTAGTGCTAAAACATTTTCAACCTTTAAAAACAACACTACTATCAGTCATGTTACACGTCTAAAGTTTGCTGTCTCACAAGTTGCTAGAACTGCAGCAAATGCTGGGAAGTAAGTACGTCCTTAACTATGGCAAATCATGGGATATTTGATCCTTAAGTTTGATAGTTCTAAAGGAGGGTCCAGCTAGTACTCTTACATTGTATGTTAACCTCAGTGTCGAGACACGTAACTTTCCCACCTGGTCTCCATTTTAGGGTAAAATAATGGAAAAATTTCCACAGATGTAGGGTATTTGTTCCTTTTAAATGGTAACAGTTTAAAATCTGTCAGACTTGCCATATTATGGACTAAGAGATAAATAAACAAAAACCTTGAAAAAGTAAAAAAGGGAGAAGTTAGATGTGGGATGTTTCATGAGTCTGTAGGTTGTTCCATGGCTGTGGAAATAAAACTTAAGCCTGTTGTAGTTTCAACAATACATACATGGTAAATATATATGTTTCAATTATTACATACATACACATGCACATAGTCCCACTAGCTACTAACCTACTGCTCTATTTGCAATATGAGGCAAGCATTGTTGGTTATCTTTAAACTTCTGAAGCTAACAAGCTTGTTCCTGCTAAAATTAGTTGCAAAGATCCAGCTGACAGCAATAGGCACCATCTCATTATTATCAATGAGCATTAAATAATACTCCTGACAACTACCTTGGGAAACAGCCAGCCTGCAGTCTCAAAGCAAGTATGGGTGTGTAAAAGGGACGTGGGGGTCTCTTGTATTTGAGATTGTGTTACGCTACAGATTCCCTGCGTGACTTTTAGACTAGTTAAAATAGTTCCCTTCTGAATCTGTAAACTGGGTAGAACAACACATCCTTACATTAAAAGGAGTGATATGTTTAGATAGTGATCTATGGCACCTTTTGTGGTTGGGAGAGATTTCTCCTAAGACTCAAGCACAAACTCAGACTGAAACAGCTGGGTAAACAGTAGTAGTAATTTAATTATTAGTTAATTAATTCAGTCAAGTAGTAACTGATAGAGTAACAGCTTGTTGTGGTTTAAGGGTTAACAGTTTGAGTGAGGGGGACAGGTGATAGCCCTAAAACCCTGAGAGGGCAGCTCTTATTCCCTCTCCTTCCCTGCCACACTTCATAAGAGGAGACAGGAAGTTCTGGAGGTTCTTGCTTCCTCAGCTCTGCTGCTGTGAGTGCTCCTCAGCCTGCCTGTGCCCGTGTCCTCGTGCTCTGCACAATCCATCTCCATCCATGAGTGAGTTTAGTATAGAGCTGCATATCCCTTCCGCCCTTAATATTCCCTTTTCTTTGTTTATCTTCTGTTGCTCAATGAATTTGTTATAGTCTGGGTTTGGGTGAGGCACTTTCTTCCTTGTGCCCCTCTTTATCGTCCTTTGGGAGAGGAGGCTCATAGAAATCCTGCTCTGTGGGGCTTGCTCTGAGCCTCAAATGGAGACGCAGCTGTTGCTGCTGCTTGTTGTGTAAGAGTTGCGACCCTTGGTCTCATGTGCTCTGAACAGCGCTGCAGTAGAGCAGCAAAGTAATGGTGCTACAAGTCAATTATTGCCTCTTTTCTTATGCATATATTCAAATTGTTGCACATTAATGAGGTATGATGTGTCATGTCCCATCCCACTTGAGATGTTCTTTGATTCTATAGGTGAAAGGTGGTAAGTGTGTATATATTCAAGCTGTGGCATATTTAAGGCAATGAAACCTAGTTTAGCCTGTATTAAAAATTATGTTAAAGCACGTTGTCTTGCAGTAGCAAAAGGCTGAAGATGTACAAAGCCCGCTTGGTTCAGCTGACATGTGGTAACTTGTTAAGCCTTGGTAATTTGATCTGAGCTCATATGAAGGTTTACATAAGAAACTGGAGTTATTTCTTCTGGTATCAACTTCTCTAATTACATGAAAACAAGTCTGGCAATATAAAGATCTCAGAAAGATTTATACTAGTTAACAGGTTGGCTTCTTCCTTCTCTCCCTTCCACCTTTTACCAATTTAAACTGGCTGAAGATCAGAATTTCTGCTTCATGGGAAATACTGTTTTCTTTAATTTTTTTTGCGTGTGGTGTTTTGGCCCAAATTGATTTGGGAAATAAATATTTTTTTTCTGCCAACCAGAAATTTTGATATAATTTCATTCTGGAAACAAAACACTTTATTTCTGAAATAAATGTGCTCCTTGGTTCCTGCAGCTTCTCAGTGAAAATGGTAGTTGACAGGTGCCTGACTATCAGCTCCACAGAGCAGTAGCGGGGCTGCACGGGAGCGGTCGTGCTTTGGCAGCCCTGCTCTGTGGGCTGCCTGGAAGTCCATTGCAGAGCGTCCAAGCTCTCAATTTGCATTTACTGGTAGGTGATCAGAAAGTCTGGAAATGCTGGAGATTACTGGGATTTCCATATTTTTCTGTACCATTAGGGGGAAGTCTCTCCTTTTAAAGTCAGGGTTGCTAGGACTTCCCAGCTTAGTGGTTGAAACCATGGAAGCTTGGTGTTTTCCCACTTTGGGACACTGTTGAGCAGATCTGCCTCCCGATTCCTCATTTAACTCACCTTTATTTCAAGGGAGGCATTTCACACCTACTTCTGCAGCATCAGGGTAGCACTCTGTGCTGTCACATGCAGAAAGGAGGGCCTCCCACCTGAATATTTCATCTGTCTCTTGCTGGAGACATACCTACCTTGCTTTCAGCTAGCTCACTGGGCTATGGGTAGCAATCCAGCTGTGGAAGTGTGGGCTAATTCCTGTATGCAGTTTACCCAGCTTCTTTGGGTGCGTCCTGCATGGCTGCTAGACCACAATGGAAACTACCCACTCAGCTTCAAACAGCTAATGAAGTGGCCTTGCACCCACCACACCCAGCGTCTGGAAGATTCTGGCCCATCTTGCAGACTAACACTATGCAGAGTTACAGCATCTGGCTTTGGCAAGTTTGCAGGCACAGACAGTCTTTGAAACAAAAACAAAGCCATGCATCCTCACCACTGTTATTTACATGACTGAATGCTGCAATGCACACATGTGGGTAAGAGCAGGAAGAATGAACTCCACCAGTCATTGTAAAGGAACTGTAGTGGCTCAGCACCCTGCAGGATCCGCTGCTTGAGCTGATCTGTGGCTTTTTCTAGCCACACCAAGAGTTTCACACATCTTAAGCAGAGTTGGTGCTTGCAGTGTGAAAACTACCTAAAAGATACCAGATTTGGCCTTCAAAATTGAAGGAGTTTTATCAAACGTTTTTACAGGCAGATTGCAAGTGCACCTGTCTTTAAACCCTAAATATTCATATATTTCACCAGAGATGCAACTCCTTTCCTTGTCTCCCTCATACATGAATGATACAGATCTGTGGTTGACATGTAGGCACAGAAAAAGTTGGTTTCTTGCAATCTTGCTTGTGTTGCTGAGGAACCGAGCACCTTCAACTCCTTTTATTGCACCTATGATTTATACTTCACAGATCTTGGTCTGTGGATATCTCAAGATGGCAGGAGATAGCAAATATTTTAGATGTAAGGTGACAGAAAAAAGCAGGAATTGTTTTCAGTCTTCTTTGGTCTACCAGGTTGTTTCTCTGTTTCAGATGCGTTTGCAGAAAGGCTTACTGTGGGTTTGTTAACACTGAATGTATCTCATCTTTCATGATTTAAGTGACTTTTGCATGCATGCATTATGTTCTTGTGCAAGTACCTGTGTCTGTGAGCAGATCTGAGGCTATAAAGACTGTTTTGGCTCTTTAGTTTGTCTTTGAAGATGTCTGCCAACCTTAGACTTCCGCAGCAGGAATCTTGCGTAAGACCACATGTGCAAGAAAATAGTCCATGTAACATTTAAAACCCATTGTTTCTTCCATTAATTAAGAGGAAAGACAGCTAGACTAGTTTCTTACCGAATGTGTTTTTTATGGCAGCCTCATAGCTTTGATCTTGTGGGAGCACATAATTATAAATTATTGAAAAGAAATCCAAGCTGTTCAAAGGTAAGCACATCAGTTACCTTGTTAAGGGGAAGAATGTATGTGGATGGATCAGTAGGATTAAATCCCTGCAAAATGTCATAAGCTTCTGTTGTAGTTGCATATAGGGAACCCCATAATCTTAGTTCTCCCTGTCATAAGGGAGAAGAAAGATATTTTTATGCATACATTCTATTACAAAATGAAACATGGCACACTAGGCACAAAATGGAGCAAGAGAGTGTGCGTAAACACATACATCCATACTCGTGTATACACACACATATTCTTTTGGTACATGCATATTTCCTTGCAGATGCAGTTAGTCCTGGCTGCTGTGAGGGTTTGGCAGCTTTCTTGTGCAGTGTGGGTGTTTATCGTTCTACTGTGATTGTTCATGTTGTGATGAGTTTCCTCTTGGGTGCAATTTTCAGACACATGTTCCTGTCAACCAAGGTCAATACTGAACCAGAGAAGCGGTGCACAGGTGGTATGTCAGAGTTAGCCCCTTTCTTTTGGCTGCAGAGTGGCGCTTCTTAATTTTACTTATGATTAAACCATTGCCATCATACAATACCAAAAATACTAGAGTCTTTCTGCCTGGATTTCAGAGAAATGGCTCTTTAAATAAACAAGGGAAAAATCGAGTGAATGCATAAAAATAGACTCTCAGGACCTGACCAAAAGCCTGCTGAAGTTGATGGAAGGACTGTTTGGATTTCAGCAGGCTCTGCTTCAAGCCCTTAACACACGCTCTGGTGTCTATAGTCCAGGTGGGAGTAGCTCTTTGTTAGACAGGAGATGGCTTCTTACTTTACTCTCACAAGGTATAGTGCTGGTGGTGGTGCAGAAAGCTTAGGGTGATGGGAGAGTTCATGGCAAAGAAGAATTTTTTTCTGCTTGGGCAGCAACTGAGTTCTAAACAAAAAAGGCCTAAGGGGAGAAATCCATCAGGGTCATTACAACTGTCATTTGGCAGTTACTAACATGTATTCTTGAAAGAAACTGTTAACACAATTTTGCTGTTTCTTGCCAAATAGCGAAGGCAAGCTGGCTATGTTTTTGGAGCCAGAATTGAACTGCAAGCTTTAGAAATCCTCTCTAGGATCAGCTGATCAAAAGATATGGGAAAGTGAACATTATTAACCCTTCTACCTGCAGAAATCCATGCCTGCCCTCTCACAAATGCATACTGGTTTCTGTCAAACTTCAGATGGGTAGTAGAGATTATGGAAAGTTCCACCAGTTTTTTTGCCTGTCCTTGAATGACAGTAATAGTAACCTATGATTAGGTAATACTTTAAGATCAAGGATGTTGATATTAATTGACTTGGAATAAATTTATTCAGCTGTTTAGACTGTATAATGGTTTTAATTCCCCTAGGAGTGGATAAAAGCCAGATTTCAGCCTTGTTGGTCAGATTTTTCATGTTAGAGCAGTACCTCTTGTCCAGAGTGAAGGAGGAATTACTTATTCTTCCAAACACTTTCATGTTTCTCCATTTGTTCTCTTTAGCCTGGAATAAACAAGGCAAAACTTGTCTCTCATTGAGTCTAAATTGCCAACATGTATGACCTGTGAGAAATTCTAGGCCTGAGAAGAGACACCAGTCCCAAGGGTCCATCACAACTCAGGATTCACTGAGACTCCAGTGCTGCTTCTGCGCCGTAGCTGCATCAGCCCTTTTAGAAGGGCTGGTAGTAAAGTAACGGTAGCCTGCAGCACAAAATCAGCAATAAAACCTGAAAAATGGACAAACTCTGTATGTCGAGATAAGAGTAACTACAACGTTCGACTGAAGCTGGAGAGAAATGGATATATAAAAGATAGGCTGGAATCTAACTTGCTGTGTTTTCCCATTGTTTTCCCATCGCTGCCTTGGTTCATTTGGGCAGTTTAAATGTGGTTCTGTATCTCTAGGTCACATAAGCTAAATATTGCTTAAATTCTTGACTTCAAGTTGAGTACTATCCCATCCAGCCAGTACAGTAAGTGACCTTCCTAGAAGACAGAACAGTTTTCTGATTGCTCTGAGACACTTGTTTTGTTGAGACTAAGTTGGTACTTTTTAATGTGCATTTGAATGTGTTTGAAGCATTTGGCTGTGCCAAGCCCTGCAAAACCAGAGGAAGTGTAGCTCAGTAACTGTACCGTATAGAATTTCTTGTATGTGCTGTGAATGTTGGCACGGATGGAAACTGGATTAGGTGAACCGTGCTGATCTCCGAGTATTTTGCAAGTTTCTTTCTTGCATACATAAAGAAAAATATCCTGAACTCATTTACTTGATGTCATTCTGGAATAAATCCACTTTAGTCAATGATGTTAAACTACTAAGCCAAGCCGTGCTACTGATATGACTACATTTTTATCACCTGCTTCATGTGTAAATAACAGAGACCACTAGGTACATAATTTTAGTTTCAGATGCAGGATGTGTGATGCGATCCACTACAGGCTTTATGCACATATGCACTGAGCATATTTTTGAGCTACTGTACTTTGAAATCCGTGCCAGACATCTATGCAGCCAGACAGTAAACAAAGAAAATGATACCTTAGGCCAGCAACCTTCAACGGCAGAGAGGGCTTACCTCGGACTGCAAATGGGAAGCGTGGCGTGTGTTAAGTCACAAAGGTTAGGAGGCCAACCAAGAGCAGCACAGTGCCTCTGAGCTACATGCATAGGATCCGAAGTCACTGGGAGTTTTGTCACTGACTTCAAAAGGGGTAGAACTGCCCCAAGTGTTTCTGCAGAAGTTTCATTCCATTGGCATCAAGAAAATTGCTGTAGATTTCATCAAGGATGCAAAAGGTGACTTCAGTCTGCTGTCCAAGAAGGTTGTGAAGTTTTACATTGATTACTTCATTCAAAAACCATTTTGCTCCAACTATCAAGTGAATGCTTTGTCTTAATCTACGTAAAGCTACTCTTGAATGAAACCCACTTTCTGATGCCATTAAACACAGATTCAGTTGCATGAAAAAGTACTATAATTGTAATAAATACTAGCTGCAGACTCTTCCAGATCCCCAAATGGAACTTTAAATTGCAAAGTTTTGGTATGCCACATACATATTCCTGGAAATTTTGTGAAATTAATCAAAAGATTGAAGAAAATACTGATGTGGTTTGGTTTGTTTTTTTTGCTTGTTTGTTTTGTTGTGGTGTGGTTTTTTTTTTTCCCCTGCAGTCAATGTGAAGTTAAAAGCTGAGCTTGAAACAACCTGGGCTGACTGCACAATTCACTGTAGAATTCAAGACTTGATGAACTATTTCACATTCCTCAGTTGCAAGTGAATATAGCAATGAAGAAAAAAAATTATGCAAATGGGAAATCAAACATAAAATATATTCATAGAAAACAAGGCTGCTGAAGTATAATAATACTTCTGATTTTGGCTTGGTTTTTTATGTGGAGATTTTGTATTTAGTTGTTTTTTAGGTCGTTATTTTTGATCCACTTGTAATAATGGTTACGCTGGCATGAGTAGAGTATTGTAGTGGCTAGCTAATGGTACTGTCTTCAGAACCATCAAAATCAAGTTATGATGTCTGCCTGATGGGAAATGTAGTTTCAGATCTTTCCCCATTATAATATAAACCACTTACAGTGTCAAAAGTTGTTTTCTTTGTGCCAAACAGTATAATGGAGAAATCTGGAGAGTGTTCAGAGCTCTTGACTTCTTTCTTTGGAATAATCTGTACACTAGCTTTACTGAAACAGGAAAGCTAGTGTTCTTAAGGAGGCAGAGATGAGAATGTGTAGCAGAAGATGCTGAATTGCAGAGCAGTCAGATAGGAGGAAAAATGGAAAATGGGATTTCTCCCATTGGCTGATGTCCATAGTCTAGAGGGTTCAATCTCTGAACATCATCTGGTATCTGGAGAGACTGACAGGAAGCCCGATGGAGGGTTTGTGCCAGTCATACTCTGTCTAGGAAAATGAATTACAAAGAATTGGTCCCTGGCTTTCAGTGGCAGTTTGGCAGAAAGAAAATTCAGAATTGTAACTGACTAAAGGTGTTAGTCATATGGATGTTGTCCTACCTTCTCTTTTTCTCCATGTATAATATAATTGCCTGAAAAGTAAAGAAAATAATCATGGTTCTGTCTGCATGCTTCAATGGATAGGAGCGTGCTGTAGTCAAGACTGATGCAGTACTATGTCCAGAGAAACCAAATCTACAGTCTAATCTTGAACTGCCAGAAAAAGAAAAGGATTTTTTGTTTTACGGTAATCCCCCAATATGAAAGGGATTTTCTGAATGGAGTTTTGTTTGAGATTCTGTGTTTTCCTCAGGGTTTGTCCAAGGAGTCACACATCTACAACCTTCAACAGTAAATAGCTGGATGAGATCTGTTAAATCTAAGAGTTGGGTTTTGTCAGAAATGTAGAAGATCATAATATGTTAAGGACTAGAGAGGTGGCTAATATTCCCAAGATTGTCAGCTGCACGGGGGCAACTGACTCTAATTCTGTGAAGACGTTTTTGCTTCAAAGGCTTGATTTGCTTCCTCCCCTGCAACCTAATGGTCAAAATTCTTTTGCCAGATTGAGAGCAGAATTAATCCCAAATCTGCAACTTCCCTGCACTTTATATACATTGGATTATATGGTGGTCGTGTGTGCATTATAAAAGGATGAAAAAGGTTCATTAAGCAGAGTACAAATAATGGAAAATAAGGACTCATTGACTCTTTAGAGGAGGCCTATTTAGCTAATGCTCACAGAGCTTTTTCCCCCCGTTTTAACTAACATGAGTTCAAGTTTGTTTTAGCTGCTTTTGTTATAATTCACTCTGGCTTTTTTCCAACCCTTGCCCTTTGCCTTTGTGATCTCTGTTTTCATTCCATCCTACGTTTCTCTCAAGCAGATTCCTTCCATCCACTACAAGAATGGGTACTCAAAGCAATTGTTGATTGAAATCCTGGCTCCCTGGGTGTTTCCCTCCGCTGGCTTTAGGAGTGTCAGGACTCAAGATACATTTGTTTGTCTTTCTTGCCATTACACAAATACTGCTCCCCAGTAGGACTTTGAAGTTCGTATTGTATTCATTAATAAGATTTTAAATCTTTTCAAGACAGTTCCTCCTAGCCCTTCTCCACCAGTAGGATGTGTACCCAGTCGCATATGAATTGGTTCCGGGAGTGGGGCCAGGGAGCATGGAAGTGGGGCTGGGCCAGGAAGTGGGAATAGCTGCTTCCCTAAGCATAGGGGAAGGGATTTCTGGGTCCTAGCTTGCGAGGGCTGAGGAGGGGAGAAGCATGGACATCTGTGCTGAGCATGACCAGCTTCTCAAAGAGCTGCCAGCAGTAGCAGGGAGTGGGGTCTACTAGGACCCTAGGAGGTTCACAATTTGTGAACCAGCTGTGATTTCAAAAGTTAGTTTGGTCGAACCGGGATGAACTGTCTCCAGCACAGTTTTGGCTACCCACAACCTTGTTGGCTTAGTCCCGTGTTTCTGATGCCAATGCATTGCCTAATGATGTCAGCGGGTGTTTTGGGTTTGCAAGGAATGCAGGAATGGGATCTCTGAAAAACAAAATCTGTATGTAGAAATGTCCTAAACCAGAAAGATATTTTGCAGAAACTTGCATGAAACATTTCAGCAAGAAAACTGAGCTTCTTCCAGACCCTTGGCTATTGTATTTATGAGTTATCCTTGCAGGTAGCTCACATTGTTCCAGGCTGCTTTCAGATGCTTCTGTGAAATGTTTTTGAGGGGAAATAACCCAGGAGAATCTTTCAGACCAATACAGCATGCACCAATTGCCTGAATACCATTAAGTTTGTGAGACATCAGAAGTTTAAGTACTTTTTTTGAATTAGGCTTTGTCAGATCAGCGTAACTATTCCAGTGGATCTTTTGTGGAAATAATAATGTCTCTCAAGTGTTAAAGATTTTAGCTTTACTTTTTTTTTGTCCTAGAATTTAACAGTGTGGTTCTGTGTCTATGCAGGCGTTTGCTAGGCTTGATACTTTAAGCAGTTGAGTGGTGTTACCGCACTTAATTTTTCCAAGGGTATTTCCTGCCGTAGCCAGCACTACGGCTGCCTTTAACATACCTTCTCATTTTTGTAAATTCTTTTGGAATAGTCTTCCTTCCTTCTTTTCTTGTTGTTCAATGACGCCTGAGGTTTGAGACAGGAGTTGGGTTCCTTGTAGTAGATGTCATATGTGGTATGAAGTAATGCCTTTTGTCTGTGGGTCTGTAATGGGCTCTTTGGTGGGGCTTGCAATTCACACAAGTGCTTTCTGTGCCCTCAATGTGAGAACTGGTTATAATTTGATCCTGACAATAAGTATTCCCTTTTCTAGTGCAATGCTCTAAGTATTCAGGGATTCCTTACTCATTAAGGATCTCATGTGCTCAGTGAACGCACAGGGTTTATCAGTTACACATATCCCCAGGTAGCTTCAGGATGAAAAGTTCTGAAATGTATCAACTTATTAGATGTTGATTCTTATACTCAAGATATACTAGACACCAGAGAGTTCCTGCTGTAACAGTGCGTTGAATGAATTTCTGCTTAGGCTTCAGCCAGGGCTGTGTGTTGGCTTTTGTCAGACTGACAACCCCAGCTGTGTTGGGATTTTCTTACCTTCTGACAGAGAAATGTCACTGGCCTTTTCTGATCTTGTTCTGTGGTCACACATGAGATTTTGAAAGGTATTTTGAAGTGACTTGACTTCTCCCTTCATAGGGCAATGCTGTGGAGTACTACTTCCTGGATTTTCTTGCTAGAACATAACACTTTTTTGCAGTGGTAAAGTTTTAAATAGTTAGAAGTACTTGGCATCAGGGCAGAGGTTTGTGCATGTAACATATTAATCAGTGTGACTTGTTAAACCCCTAAAAAGAGTTGCTTGTGCAAGAAACTGCATATTCCCTAGTAAATCATGGGAGGGAGCTCAGGCCACCAGTCCATCTCTCTGTTTTGTGTCCAAGCTAAGGACTATTTTTGACAGTGATTTGTCTGTCCTTTCCATAATGGACTCCAGTGATGAGGATTCCATGACCAGCCTCAGTGAGCTGTTCCAGTGTATGGCTGTTTTTGTTAGTTATTTTGTCCTAATAGCTAACAAACCTTCTTTTGCCAAACGGTAAGCAGAACTATTCTCTAACCTTGCTGGGCATGAAGAACAGTTGATCACTGTCATATTTATAACAACATCTTGCATATTTGAAGACTTATGTCTTCCCTCAGTCTCTTTTCTAGACTAAACAAACCCAAATCTTTCAACTTTTCTTCCTAGGTTGTATATTCCAGCCTGGTGTGTTTTGTTTTGTGTTGTGTTTTTTTTTTGTTGGTTTTGCTTTTCTCTGGACTCCTCGGATTGTCTGCATAAATCTTGAAACATATAGTTCAAAACTACACTGGATTTTTGATGCGAAGCATCACCACTGCCAAGACATACGGACTAATTACCTCTCATAAAATGCCATATTTGTAAGGGAATGATACTGCTAACTCAGTTTGCACATGATTGTATCTTAAGATCTTCCATCCTGGAGCTAGCTTGCTTTTCTCTGCTTTGTAACTGTGTAATTGATTTTCCTGCTGAGGTGCAGAACTTGTCTTTTTAATTCATCCCACCAATTTCACAGCCGATGATCAATTGACAACTCTGGACCTGTCCAGTGAAGAGTTTCCTACTCTTCAGTCGAATGCCCTGTAAATTCGAAGAGTTCCTTAGTATTCCATCATTCTACTTCTAACTGAGCTTTAGTCAGTCTTTTCAAAACAAAGCAATAACAGCACAGTTTTCTTCCAAGAATCATATAGTAATGTGTTTTGCAGAACTTTCTTCTGATGAAAACACTGGGGATGTGTTGTGCTGATGTGTCACAATCCTACTGAACTCAAGATCTTATCTTCTGTTTCTCACTTAACCTGTGGGCCATAGACATGGAACAAAATAGAATGGCCTGACATGATTTATTTTCCACATCCATTAGGAAGGTTGGCCAGAATACTACCTGTGTCTCTTGTTCTCCTAGACCTTCCCTAGAGCCAGTTGTCACTCCTGGTTCATCTAGTCTGAGTCACACCTGACAGTTTTATTAGTGTTCACGAACAGCGTTGGGCAATGGCTGGTTCACTAACTGAAGCTTGGCAGTATGTCTGTAAAACCATGCATTTGGGCTTCTGACAGACAGGCAGTTAATACCCTAGTATCCTGGGTTGACAATGGATGTCTGTTCATCTTGGAATTGTAACAGGAAAAAAAAAATCTTTCTGTGATAGTCATCAACAAAGCAGACAAAAAAAGTAAACAAATATACACAGCAATTCACCTACAGTCTGGTCTATCTAGTACAGTTTTCCCAACACTGAAATGGTCCCTCTTTGCTTCCTGAATTATTTAAGAGTACTAAACATACTCATCAGCTGACTTGTCCTCCAACTGCTCTGAGACAGTTTTTATTTCTCCCCCCTTCATTCCTGGCAAACGCACAAATATCTAGCTGAAGTCACATTACTTAAATAGAAGCTAATAGAAGAGCTGGTTGTACAAGTAGTTCAGGATCTGGTCACAAATATGCACTAAGCTGCTGGTCCTCCTGGGGTGAAATTCACCTTGGACAGAGACAAGAATTGCACCTTGTTAGCTCAATAAAAGGTAACTATACTCCTTGTATTTTCGTCAATCCAGCTATAGAGTGAAATGGGAAGGCAGAAGATGTTGGTCTGATAACTTGGTGGCTATTTATATCAAAATAGAGTAATATGAAAATATTTTGGTTTTATATTAAGTTATCCTAAAGTGAATCATAGTTTCTGAACCAATAAATAATGGAGAAAAGTGTTTAAAAAGGAAAAAATATTAATGAAAACATGATTATTTTTTTTCCTGGTCTCTTCTGGAAGTGTGCTGTGCCAGCTGTAGTAGTAAACATACCTCCTTTGAATCACTGATGATGAAAAACAGCCATATACTTGAGCTTAGGTTGTTCATATGGGTTTATAACTATTTTGTAACTTTTGAGTACTCAGGAAGATCCAGCCCACAGATTTTAAAACTATGATTCTGGCTACAGAGGCACAACACATTCTTTTCTGTTTTTAATAAGTCTCTTTCTTTGTGCAACAAATCCTTCTAAAAAACTGTACCAGCAATGCTAACCAATGGGTAGCAGCTAAAGACTTGGGGGAGAGGAATAGCTTTGGCTGGATAGAGGCTAAGGGATTTGTACACCCAAATTTCCATTGTTTTTAATAGGAATTTGGCTTCAAAAATCTTAGCCCTCATATGTATTCAGTCTCTAACAACTGGAGGTCTCTAACCATGCGTTCCTATCTCGCTGGATCAAATTCTCCCCTGGCTGGTGTACCAGCCAGAGGAAAGCAGGTATATGGTTTCTCACATCCCCTGGTAAGACTCCACCCAGGTGCACTTTGCTGCTTTTCTGATCGAGAGCATCTTACCATCTACTGGCTGGAGCTTACGGCTGAAGGAATGAGGAACCCATACCTCACCAGGAGTACAGAGGTTACTTAACATAGTAAACCTTCTTAAGATTATTATGTGGATTATTTTTTTTTTCTCATTCTTTCAGTGGCTTTTCAGAAGATTAGGAGAGTTTCTTTGAAAATTCAGGACACTTGTGCGTTCTACCTTTATTCCATGTGCTCTGGCATACTGTCATACTGATTCACCCATGCAAATAACTGAAAGAAATGGAAAAATACCTTCTTTGGATAACAACAGAAATTGATTATCTTAGTTCAAATGGGAAACCTGAATGAAAATCCAGAAGCTTATGTATATAAGGGGTTGCTGAATTAATTTCTGAAGAGCTACTTGATTGAGAACTCTGTAATTTAGGATTATTTGCAGGAAGGCTAAGTATTACTGTTACTTCATTGCATTCAGTTAATCAGTGGATTATAAGTAAAGAATGTAACTTGGTAAGATGGCTGCAGGTGAAAGGGAAATTCTTGCAATAATGTTCGCAGTTTTATCGCCTTTTCAAGTGACTCTTTAATTTGTACAGAAGCGAACTAGCTATAGAGAACTAGCTTTACTAGCTATACATTTTCTACTGCATATACTGATGACCAAATTGCAAAGGAGTAGATTCTCAAGTGGCAGTGCAGTTACACTGAATATACGTTAATCTAAGTTTGTTAACGTGGAGGATGTCAGAAATGAGAAACTCAAAAAACCTTGATCAAGACATCAAACAACAGGACACATCATTTTGACATGGGAATTTTTATGGATTGCATGGGACTGGCTGTACTCCAGAATTAGTTCCAGGCCGCAGTGTAATTCCATTTTATATCTTCCTTTGTGTTAGAAACCTGAGCAGCAAGTGGTTATTACACTGAACTATATTACGTGCACTATTTAGGCACACTGAGTACAGTACATGATTGCAATGCTATTTTTAAGTACACTTCTCTTTAATGTGTTTTTGCTTAGAATGGCTCTGTAGGTTAATCTTGGACTAAACCCCTATACACAGTACATGGGTTCTAGAGGGAGGCTGCATTATCTGCCCATGCTGAGCATAATGAAGAGGTAAGATGCTCTCCAAACTGTATGAGAAGAATGTATCAACAGGCACGGTATTTTCACTTTCTTGGCCATTGTGACAGCTGCTTTCATCCCAAGAAAGTAAGTTCTCGGTGCAGAGAAGGTGGTTGCTGAAATTCCCCACCTGTTTCCATAGATATGCAGCTTTCTGGCAGCATAGCACAATTCTTTGTGCAGGCAGTTGATCCACCAGCTAGCAGACTAGATTAATGGGAGGAATTATGTTTAAATGCATCTTTAGTGCATAAGGATGTCTCTAGGTGTCACTGGCATTCCTCTGCCTTCCCACCTACCTTCTCTCCTCCTCTGCCAATTCTTTCTGGGCTAGTTTCTGCTAGTGAAATTCCCACAGGACCCATCAGTCTTTTCCTGAGTTTGTGCCACCTGCCTGAGTCCTGACCACATCAATCCCTGAGTCTATAGCCCACAGCTTAAAACTGAAAGATGTTCTCATGCCTTTTCTTTCATGTTTCACTTGTGGTTACAGCACAAAGTGTTTGTAGAGAATATGTACAATTTAATGAGAAAAAGGCCTGTTTTTTTTGGTATTGAATCAACCATTCATTATAGTTCTTACCTTTCAGATAGAAGATTTCTGTTCAGATTTTTTGCCTGTTGTGGTGGATGAAGAAAATCTTTATCCCAGGATAATGCTGTAACACTAGCCAGGGTTGGGATTTTTGTACTTGGAGCCCTCCTACTGATGTTCTTGCTGTATTTTCCCTATGCAGTATTCAGAGTGCAAGAAAAATCATGATTTTTAGAAAATCTATTTTAGGACACTTACAGCAGAGGAGAGAGAGGTTGTTCTCTATCTGAGACTAATAGTCATCTAGTAGAATATTTTTTAAAAAAGGAAAAAAATACAAAAGTGTATGTATGGGGGTTGGGTGGGACAGTGGGAACCTGCTGTGGCAGCTTGGTGGATGACATTCTGCTGGAAGATGTAGGTTAAAATTTCTCAGTAGAGGAAGAAGAGGAAATCAAGGCTGAGACTGATGGATGTCCTGGACACTTGGGTTACAAAGTACAATCTCCAAGCTAGTTTGTAAACGTTGTGTTTCTGAGTGTGTGATCTTATACTGCACTTGTCTTTGTGTTTCCTACAGGCTAGCTTAAGCAGCTTCCTGCTTAGTTTGCTGCTGTCTGCATATCCCGTTTCAGTGTGCCTGAGGCCTCTGATTTATGTGTTGCTGCCAGCTTGAGACAGCTAATGTGGTTATCACCTCTAGTTGTTTACCCCACCCTTAAAGTGCTAAATAAATCCAGTGGTTCAGCAGCTGGTTTATGAACAGCTCAAATACCAGTGCAGGGAGGGTGACGGGGACACTCCACATGGTAACCTCATCAGCTGAGACTGAACCATCTCTTCTTGTCCATTCAAACTAGTGTCTCTTCACATGGCACAGGCGGTTACATGGCAGACCTTCTGTGGCCAAGTGCCGTTTTGAATCTATCTTAGATGCACATGAATTGTATTTTATAGTGCTGAATGTAGCTGTTCTAGTACAGACTTCTGAATTAAATGCCTAAACTCTGTGCATAATGAGGAGCCTCATTTGACTGATGCTGAATTAGGAAGCGCTGTTAAGAGTGGGGAAGCCTGCTTTTGAGTATTCCTGGAAGTGGGCACCTCAGGAATGTCACTTGGAAGTGAAACTATGAGAGGCTGGGGTTCAGTTTTTTAGACTCTGTTTACAGCTCTAACTGGAGAAATGGATACTCTTTTATGGTATAGAACATCTCTGGAAACAGCTGTCTCAAACAGGCGAGAAGTGTACCTTGAAGTGGCTCGTTTCTTTGTGTTGTGTGTCAGGAGCCAAGGGGGCTACCTCAGCTGCAGACATTGTGTACCAGACTGCCAAAAAGAGATGAGATGAATCTCTCCTGTAGGAACTGGAACTGAGATGGGCAGAAGCTTACCTGGACGTTCAGTGGGTCATAATCTGGATTTTGGCCCTTCTATCCAGGCACCGTTCCTTTACATATCCAGGCCTTCCACAGCTTGCACCTTTGAGAAAAGCATAATGTTTCTAAAGGCTGGGATTACTTGGAGAAGTATAGGTTTATCTTCCTGGTGTGTTTCAGCAGAGGTGGAGGAGGGCAGCCTCCATGCTCTGTGGCAAGAGGGTGTAGGATCTGTCCTGGGTATTTGCATCTGCTTGAGCCTCTACTGCCTACCTTTGCTTGTACCGATATGATGAGGTGTTAGGACATGGCCACTGAACGAGGATGTGGGCCCTCTGCCTCAGTTGCTCCTCGCCCTTCTATGTTTTAAGTATAGAAAATTGTGAAGTGCACTCTAGTCTCCTAATTGGCCATCCTGGCATGTGCTTTCCTAACCCATCTTTGCAACTGCCTCCAGCTCATAGAAAAGGAGGCAGTTACTGTTAGGCACCTAAGTAAAAGCTAAATTTCTTCAAGTGCTCCCTTACTCCTCTGAGTGTTTTGTGGTATGTATCTAGAGTCACTTGGCTTAGGGTTTTCAGCTCAGCATTATGATTTAGAGAGAGATGTCAACAATATCAATTGCTCTGTGTTTCTGGGAAATGTTTAACTGAGATAAGCTGTGGAAAAAAATCTACCATGAAAAGCTATTTTAAATTAGAGAACTTACATAGCTGAGGGGAATCTCAAGTTTCCTTTTTCTGCCCAGGTTAGAATTATAAAGGTGGATGCAGATAAATATTTTTTTCCTTTAAATTTCTATCTAGTTATTTTCCATTTCTTTAAATATTTTTCTTCTTTACAGTCCCCTTGTTTATGTAACATCTCTCAAGAGAAAATGGCAAGCAAGTCCATCTGATATTTTGTGCCAGCTATTTCAGTGGAGACATGCTGTATTAGACTGAGTTCCACCTTCTTTTTTGAGGTATATTATATGAGTAATACCATAAAATACGGTACAGTTGGAATGATAGCCTACTTAACCTCTTGGCACTCTTTTCATTAATTTCTTCTTGGATCAATTATTATGTTTTGTTTGTCACAGAACTGGGCTGAAAACTCCTCTAGGCATGGAATGTGTCATTCATTTAAACAACATCAAGGCACACTGTTCATGTTTAATTACTACTTTAATGTAAGTGCTAAACTGTTTTCAGTCACATCTAACAAACATGTTTTCTGGGACTGGTTGCTGCCTGACCTCAAGTAAGGGCAAGTTAGGCTAAGCCTTGAAATGCTGCATCAAGCTGTCATCTCAAATAGAAGTGAGCTCATTCACCCTCACGTGAACTATTATATAGATGAATTGATGGAAGCAGGATCAATTAACTGCCCACCAGAAAGGACATCACAGTATGCTGATTTATGATGAGTAAATTGTAGCATAATCAAATTGATGATGCTTAAAAACATCTGTTCATAATGTTGCAGTAGCTAAGCTACTGTTATGAAGTAGATGAAAGCCACCTGTTGAAGTATTTAAAAAATACATGTAAATATTTCTGTCGGTGCTGTTGCATGAGTTCTTTTTCAGGATATCCATCATGGTGTGACACATTCACTTGGAAATGGTCAGACTCTTTATAGGCCCAGTTCCAGTGGAATGTGAGCATGTGATCAATGCTCTTGCTTTCAGTTGTTCAACTTTCAGTTGTTCAAAGAGCTAGTTTGATGCAACATTTAGAAGTGAATGCCATGCTAAGGTTACTTAAATGACAGAAAAAGTAGAATCTTTTCAGGATAAAGTGCATGTAGAAAGCAAGGTCTAAGCTGTGTGTATTTGAGAGATTGGTCTGAAAGATTAGGGGCAGAAAACACCATGATACCTAGTCCTGTGGTAGGGGTAGGATTTACTGGGTTTTTATGTGTTCCAGATAAATTACATTCTGAGCAATGAATTTTGTGACATCCCCAATCTATTCATAAGGCTGATGCATTCCATTTTCAAACTGAGTTAGAGGGCATGTGGACTTCAATTGACCCACCATTCACCCTGATCGTATCATTACTCTGTAGTAACAGTTGACTAATATAATGACAGAACCTATATGAAGATGCAGACCTGACTTAAAACTTCCTACAAGCGTGATCCTAAGACTTCTGAGAGTCTCATTTATTTCTGAGTAATGTCTGTTGGGAAAACTCATATCTAGCAGTAGGTTTGTTTTGACATCTGAGATGAAACTTTCCCTGATTTTTCCTTTGTTTTCTTCCTTCCTGCATGTCCTTCCCTTTTCTTCCACTGAGCCACCTTGCAGTCATTCCTGATGCTCGTCACTACCCTTTCTTCCTGCCAGTGACAGTGGGAGCAGCCAGCAGGGCTTGGCTTGACAAGTACCAAGTGAAGCTTCTGTGTGCCAGAAATGTCCACCTGTGCTGGTGACATCCACTGGCTCACCAGATATTGTACCATGATCTTTTGAAAGAGGACTTGTGTGAGTGACTGTGAAACCAGTTGTCTTTTGCTGCCCTTAATGTAAAACTATTAAGAGTTTTAAAATTTCAGCTTAACTTTTGAGTTTGAAGAAAGCTTTCTTTGTAAATTTCCTGGCCCAGGGTGCTCTTGCTTCATGCTCTTGCCACAGTACTCTGTTGGTTTGTCCCGGTTCGAAGGAATAAATCCTGTTTTAAATTTCCTTGGTTTCTTATAACAAAGGGCTCTGGAGGAAAGAAAATCTTTTAATCCTCCCAGCAATAACCTGACATGACCTTCTAAACACACTATTAACTCAAATATTAGCAATATTTTGTAGCTGTCTTAAGAAGAGCTTACAATACAGATGGACCAAATATTTAGAAGAATAATTATACTTAGATTTGAGGAAAATAGTATCCACAGCACAATTACATGTTTTAAAAAGGGCTAAATGTTAAAAGCTATTTAAAATGCTGTGCAGTAGGGTATTGTTCAGTAGCACTGGCAGAGCACAGCCAGTTTCCTGCATGCTCTTTCTAGGCTTGTGATTTCCTGACTGCCTAAGCACAAATTACTTGCCTTCTCTGTGTTCTTTAGTTACTCCAATCTGTTTTGCCTTTCCTTCGTAAGTGCTAAGCATTTAGAAGCTGTTCAGAGCTTTGGTTTTAATATGCTCAATATGAGATTTCTTAGAAAATTTGCAGGAAGAGACAGTTTTCTGCAAATCTGATCTCTCTGCTATGTCAGTTGGCTGCTAACAATTGTGCATAGCTTAAATGTCAAATAGGTATTTTATAAAAATTGAATACCGTTGTACTAATATAAGTATATTAACCTAGTTCATTTGAAAAGAAACTGATGGCACTAAAGCATCACAAAGGTAACAACTTAAAATTAGGTATCCAGCTCTCTGCTATGACTAGGGGCAGAGAAAGTTACCATAATGTGGGATGCACAAGAGGAATTTGGAGAAAAAACTCAGTAGGGAAAGCTAAAGAAAAGTTCAAGATGGCTTTCTGTCACTTGGGTTAAGATACGTAAATTCAGAGATAAAACAGAGGTTTGGAGCTAGAAGGTGATTTGTAACTTTTAAGCGCCTCAGGTGTGTGTGTTGGTAAGTAACAGGCAGCAGTTATGCATGCCTGCACGGAAGTACTTGATAAATCCTGCAGTCTTCAGTCACTGGTTCTCCATTATGCATTTGTGTTAGATATTTGATCTAAACCTAGTGCAGTCAGTGAGAGTCTTGATTGCATCAAGCACAAACAGAAGAGTAACTGCTAGGCCCGTGGAGAGACTTGGGGAATATGATGCCCAAAAGTGGGAGGTACACAGGTATCCCATGCTGCTGTGTGCCAGCAGGTTGTCCCAGAGATGATGGTAACCATGTTCTGTCTCTGGAGAGTACTTCAGGAGTGGAGTTCCCACTTCTTCAAATTCAGGTTTGAATCCAGATGAGCATTTTCGATCAGAGCATGCTTTATTCTGAGTCCTCCTCCTGGTTGTGAGAACATTTTTGGATCAAGAAATACAGTATGAAGAGGCATCATGAGAGCAGAAAATGACAGGAGTGGTCAGGTATGAATTACCTGTGTCTTTGGCCCATTCTTGCAGTTCAGGCAGAAGAGAACTGCTAGCAGCATGAAAGCTGGAGCAGTGGCTTCACTGGCTGTACTGCTGGCTCTGACGTAGTATGGACCTGTAGTGGCTGGCAAGGTAGCGGTAGTGTCTCCATTTGCAGCCAGGATCAGTGGGAGTCTGGTTGCCAGATCAGATCGGAGTGTCTCCTGCTCCCTCAGCCTTGGCACAGGTTTGTTCTCTTGTGGACACCAACATGCACTTAGAATTTGCACACCATCTCACATTTTTGGATGCTTGTACAGCTGTGTCAGCTATCCACCATAAAAATGGCTGAGGCCTTCTTTATGGCTGGTGGTGAGGGGGTTCTCCCCTCTCCTGTGTGGGTTTGAATTATTCTCTCTATTCTGTGTTTTCAACCACAGCAGGTACACAGAGTGTATATCTACTCTTTGGAGAGAGAGCACCATGCTAAGAGGTTGTTTAGCAGGAAGTGTGACACTGACACATCTCTGCCCTGCAGGGGCTATTAACTTTTCCGAGACAAGCCTCTGTGGTCTTACTCTCCTGATTATTCCCTCATAGCCCTAGTAGCCACCCAGTGCATGGGCCCCACAGGTTGCTACTAAAGGGAGGATATTGTGATAACCGTCAGATATGTCCTTGATACAGTCCCATTTAATTAAAATAATACTCCATTAGATTTAATTTCTCTGAACACCCTCAAGTGTTTCTTCACTCAGTTTCAAGTCCTCCAGCAGCCAATACTTTGCCCTAAAAAGTTTTCAGCTTTTTTTGAGGGCTGTCCTACTGTCTTCACTAGCCTCTGCGGACTCATCTCTGGACTATCTTTCATGTGCTCCCGCTCGTTTTTTCTTCTGACAAGAAGTAGTTGTTACAACAGGCAAAGTCCAACTCTTACTTCTGCTTTTGACTCTGGGGAAGATCCTAGAGGCTACCCAGCCCAGGTCCTCCTTCAGCCTTGTCATGCTGATTCGTGATTTAGCCTGTAGCTTCTATTGTTATACTTATTGCTAAACAAAAGGAGTATTTTCTTGCTCCCTCGCTTAGGCTGAGTAGAAGATGGAAGCTGGTGGACATATCTATGAGTTTTGTGGCTGCCCACAGATCTGAAAGCTTGCTTGCTGAGGACTGCCTCATCTCCAGTAAGACAGTGTGCAAGGAGCTTGATGGCCTGGCAAATTCAGTAATTTTCCCCAAGGACATACGGATCTTCTGTTATCTATGGCTTCTAATAGGCTGCATATTCCTCACTGATTTAGTGGTTGACTTGTGATGGTTTTGGATGAGTCAAATCTCTGTAATAGTGACACTACATCTATGTATGTGGTAAATGTGAAAGAAAACAGATGTCTATAAAAATTTCAGTCTGATTTGGAATGATGAACAGTATTATGATTAATCATAGCTGTGCAGCTAATGTGTAGTATCTCTACAGAATGGAGTGGAAATTTGTTTTTTTCACACTTGCATGACTTTACCTTAATATTTGGATTTCTTTTTAAACTCAACCCAACATACTCTAGAATTAAGTATAGGACTATTTATTTGGCGAGTAAGGGTACAATCACTACTGTGTTTTAAAAATTCTTGTATGGTCTTGCAACCTTAAATTTGTTTCAACATTGAATTTTTCTAGTAATATTGGCACTATGCTCATATGTAAAAGGAAACAAACGGTAGCCTCTGAGTAAATGTCATCTAGAAATGCAGAGTGTAGCAGTTGTTTCCTAATAGATTTCTTCCAATACAATGTAAACTTATTTGGTGCTGTTCTTATAAGGTGTCTCAGACCAAAGCTGAAACATTTACTAGACTAAGGACAGAAGCCTAATCCAAATTTAATCAGATACTCTGAAGCAGAGAGTTTCAAAATTCCTGAGATCAGAAGGCAAAGAATTTCACAAATAAGTACCAGCCAAGTCCTATTCCTGTAAGACTGGAGGTTGAATAATGAAAGAGCAGTGGCAGAAAGTAATAGCCAAACAAAGAAAAATGAAGGGTCTTACCCTATGAACTAGCTTTAAGGTCGTGAACAGGATCTTACAAAATCAACACAAGTTCATTACTGGAAGAAACCAGAATAAAGTCTTCCACACAGGGCATCTGTGATGAGTCAAATCTGGTTGAGTAGTGTATACGTGCAAAATTCTGAATAAACTGGAGTCTGCTAATCAAATTAACAGGCAGTGAAGGGAGAATTTCCATAATGAAGCCTGTAATTTCCTGGAGAGATGTCTCTAGATTGCTAAGCATGGTCTGGACAAATCACAAGACAAAAGAATCACTTTTCTTCCCAGGACTCTGTGTGCCCTGTAACAGGATGTTGGGAGATGGACACACAGTCTGCAGTGCAGACATTCTTTTGTTGATTTACCTGCTTTGGTGTCAGGATTGAGGAACTCTCATGCTCATTTAGAACCCTCTTAAGACCTTTTCCTCTGGCTTAAATAAAGACTGTAGAATGTTCAAAATGCAGCAACAAAAATCTGTTTTTTCAGAAGCATGTAAGATGTAAGCTGGTAAATGGACACTGAGTGTAGGTGTTTACTACATAAAACGAAAAATATCTTTTTTTGAAAGGTGGTATTTCTCAGAATAATGTGAGAAGGCTTAGAGCACCAATTTATTCCTGTTGGAAGATCATTCTGCAAATGACTCCAAATTGCAGTAATTCAGAAATCTTGAGGTTCTTTCTGTATTTCAGCAAGCTTTTAGTACAAATATATGAATCTTTGGTAATTACTTTAATTCATGAATAGAACTTTAACTGAGCTGAATACATGAATGTACCTTACAATGTTCAGCCTTTGAGACATTTCTGCTAAATCGGCTTATGAATTTCATTTTGATGAGCTTAATTGTTGACAGATTTTTCAAAAGCCAACAGCTTGCTTTGCTAGCTAGTATTCACATGAATTGGATAGTCTTGTGAAGTTCTTTATTTTACTAATATTTTGCTTCTACTGTAAGATAAAGTGAAATCCTTTGTAGGCAACCTAACAATGTTAGTCGCTGTAAAAACATCTATCCGAATAAAGTTTTAAAAAACCAGGAAAATCACCCTCCCAGCATGTCTTTCAGGATCTCAGAATATGCAGAGCTAGACAAAATAGATAATTTTTCTTTTTTTTTTTTCCCCCAAGGTACAATAGAGAAAAAGGTCCTAAACAATCATATGTGATCGCTTACTCAATGAAGATGTTTTGCTGACTTTTTCAGCAGAGCTGTAACTAGGCTTTTCATTTGAGATCCCTCAAGTCAGAATGCATTGCAAATGCTAATATATTTACTTAATCAGCAAAACAAGCAAGTCATTTTGTCCTTTCATGTGAAACAGACAAATTTTGCATCTTATCTGTCCAGAATTTTTTTTGTTAATATTTCAGAATTTTTGTCTTTGAATACTAGTTCCTGGGAGTATATGTTGGAAGAGGGTGAAATTCAAGCTAAGTGGTGGGATATCTAGCCATAATGATAGTTGTGGATATTTGAGTGAAGAGAAGCATGTAGAAGCTTTGAAAATAACTGACCTTGTTCTTCTTTGAACATTTCTGAAAAATTCTTGTCCGTTAATAATGACTTAAAAGTAATAAAAACTGGGATCTGTGCATTCCAGCCAAATGAGGCCGCGTCCTATAGTCCTTGCTTTGTATTACTGGAGTAAATTTTCCTGTTTCCTCATTTTAGGATGAGGACTAAGGTTCTGAGTAAGGGTGCCAGGGTGGGAATTGGTTTGTCACACCTGGGAGTGCGTTTGCAAACTGCTGGAACCACAATTGAGCTCAGTGTTTAGCAAGATGGTGGATGCCAGCATGAAGCTTGGAAGTGCCCATTTTAATTAAACTGCATTTTCAAATCAGGTTCCTAGTTAACAATGGGTGGGAAATTCTTCCCACCATGTAAGCTTTCTGAATGCTGTATTGACTGGCAAGATGGATGCAGCGTCTCCTTCCACAAAAGTGCTGCTACCATAATCTTCCCCTTCACCTCCCCCCTCGAGAAGAAAAAGACTACATTGTTTGTGGAATCTCCTTATTCATGTCCTGCATTTAGGCCAGAATAGACAGATTTTATTTTGTTCTCCCCATCCCCCTTCCTTCATTGTTAACAACGGAGTGAACACATGAGATTAACATGGCTCTTGACATGGCTCAGTTGTTTGCCATTTGGAAACTACTGATTCTTTGGTTGTATAATTAAACAAAAAAAAGTATCAAAAGATCCAGTCATTTTTTGTTTATTCCGAAGACAGAGAGAACAGAGTAGCAGGGGAGAGATGGGGGAAGCCAACAACAAAAAACAAATTAGTTTAAGAACCAGCATGTTCCCCTTACTTTAAGGAACACAGTAAACATTTCAAAAGTGCATGCCAGCTCATTATCTAACTCAGTCTTCATTGACTTCATGAAAAACAGCAGCAGTTAAGCAATGTTTGCCAAAAGCAAATTTGGGTACATGTATTGCTAAAAAAAGTGACATCCGCTCTGTACAGGTTCCTTAACCTGCCGCAGAGGGGCAAATGAACACTTCATCATTACTGTTTCTCTCTGCTGTTTAGCCTTTTCATGGACTGCTCTTCGAGTCTGTTTTGATCATTGTTTATCTGAAACTGTGGTATGACGTATGATTTGAGCTGTTGGCCAGAAACGAACCTCTTCAAGTGTTTAAAGATGTAGAAACAACTTCAGTAATATAATCTTGAATGTAATATCTGTTTCAAAGTATCTTTTTTACAAAGGGTATTGTTTAACAAAAACTTAAAGGGATGCCGGCTGGTCATGAATTCCTTCCTTCTAATATTTAGATTTGTCCTTAATTTCACTTTTTAAAAATGAACATTCTTTTTTTAGTTTATGAATAATATAGGTAGCTTTTCAGTCAGATTGGTATGACATTTGCAGTTTACAGTTATGTTACTGAAATTACTATGACAAAGCATTTGAATATACTGTATATTCAAATATTGCCATTTATTGTGATAACAAATGATACAGCATATTCCATTAGTTGTTCTTCATAGATGTTACCCACTTTTTAAAAATTTGTACCCCTATGTCCAAAATGTATAAATCCATGAATATTTTTAATCCTATTGAACTTGGTTTTCTTTGAGAGTAACTTTAGAGAAATGCAAGCATCTGTTCAATAATTGTTTTAAGTAGCTTAAAGAACAGTTCCCTTTGGAAACCATACAGAGTTTTTCTCATAATCCTCATGTCTGATGTGCGTGCTTTTGTCCTGTGCGTATTGATTTCTCTCATCTGAAGTCTGTCCCTTCAAAATTAACAGAGCATTTTGATAAGCTTTATTTCAGTTTGGAATCTATGTACTCTTTTGCTATATATTTACAGTTCAGAGTTGCTGTGCAGTTCTAATCATTAGTTATTCTATTCTACATACTGTATATCATTCTTACCTTTTATGAGTAAAGGGTGTTGAAAAAACGCTTGTGTACTTGTTTTTTAAATATACAATTTATGAAATACTGTGTTTTTAAAAAATTTCTTTGATTCAGAATTTATTAATGAAACAGGGAATTCTGATGGTAGAAAACAATAACAATTTCTTATGGTTTTTGAAACATTTATCTCATTTTCCTTTGAGGAAAAATAAAACAACGGGTGAAATTAGGGTTTCAAAATGGAAAAAAAAATGCTTGAATAAACATCCCTTTAACATTTTATCAAAAGCTGGAAAATGCTGGTGAAATTTAAATCTCCTCATCTTCCCCAAGTTTCCTCTTCTTCAAACATTCCCTTTGTTATTGTTGAAATTGTAAATCCTCATGAGGACCAGGTGACAGAATGCAGATTTTTTTCTTTTTCTCTTTTTTTTCTGAGGTAGTTATATCCAAACCAGAGTATATCAATATGTTCCAGTATTTATTTCAGGCTTTTCTTTGTTGTTAAGCAAAGATTGCTTCACCCCCATGGCACGGTTACTTCAGCCAACACAGTGCAATCTGGAAAGCACATTAACATGGAAAATCAAAGTATTACACTTTGAGAGCCATTTTTAAACAGCAGGAATGACATTGGCATTATCAGTCAGAATAACTGAACCTTAACTATCAGTGTTGATCAGAGAAGTGTTAGAGAAGAGCATCAAGGGAGCAATACATGCTTCTACCAAAAGTACCAGCACCTTGTTCCTGATAGTGGTCAGTAGAAGATGCTTATGGAGCAGTGTAAGAAGCAGAGCAAGTACAGAGTGATTCTTCCTGCTTGTATACTTTCCCAGCTGCTGACAGTCAGCAGTTTTGGGACTCCCTGTGCTGAAGTTGCATCTTAAGCATTGTTTTGATGAACCACTGAGTGCAGAAGCAACAATAGGAACAATGGATCACTGTTCAGCATCAGTGGCAACTGCACTTAGAAATAAGTAACAATGCCACTTCAAAACGCTTGCCATGGACAACAAACAGAAGAGCCAGGAAATTATGGCAGTACTAAAGCCACACCCATGGCCAGAGGCAGCATCTCACAGCAACTCCAAGTTGTGAACTCCTTGGGAGCTGAGAATCTCCACCATGCTAAGAGGTAGGAGCCAAACTCACCATTATATAATGTAGCAGCTTCTGCCCCTGTGGGATCTTAATGGGACACGATGTCTTATGACATGATGTCTTATTCTTCAATGTAGGGGTTCCTGCCTGTGTATTCCTGCTGAAATTTGTTTGGGAAGAGTTGGGTGACCTTGCCTCTTACCTATGCATGGTGCCACGAGTCAGCTGATCTCTGGTGGTTAGGATAGACTTCCATATTCTGTCAGAGATACTGTCTCTTTCTCTAGTTCCTGTTCAAGCATCTGCCCCATGTAGGAGGTAAGAAAGCCCATGCCGTTTCCTCTGGAAGCCCTCTTCGGGGGCTGTTAGCAGGCCTCCCCAGTAAGTAGCTCTACAATAGTCTTCTTGCACTATGCTTGACCTAATATGTGATCCGCTATGTGCATGTTTCCACAGCAAAGCATTTGGAAAATGGCACAGCTTGAAGAAAAATGGGAATTCAAAATCTGACTGTGGATTTCCACATGAAGCAGTCTGCTCCATTGCATCTGTAGAAAGTGACAACTAGTAGGCTACTGCAAGAGCATTCTGCAAGCCCCTGCTCAGAGAGCCCCCCGTTAGACTCTGACTCTACATGAGGTGGTGGCTCCTGCTGAGTTCCTGCAAGGTTTTTTGCATGCAGCACTTCTTCCTGCAAAGTGGCAACACGGCTGGGACACAAAATAAAGTCCTGTCCTGGTGTGAGCACTACACAAAATGGGAGAGCGGCTGTGACAGATAAGAACTGAGCTGTGATGGTGTTGCGGGTAGTTCCTGTTGTGTTTTGGAGACAGCATGTGTTTGGAGTTTACTTGGGGGTGCAGAGTAATATGCCAGCACAGGTTTCTGTACAGTTCCTTGCTGCATAAATAGCCCCATTCATTTCAGCAGAATGCTCAGAGTATAACCCAGCTGCCAGAATATAGTCATCTGCCTATACAGCTCATCCTTGTTTTACTTAATTTTGCTCTCAGAAAAATGTTGCCCAATCTCACAGAAATTTTGCTTGGGTGAGGACTGTGCTGAATAATAAAAAAAAAAAAATTCGGGAACTGAGACCAGATAACAATGAAAACTGTAACAGTGTCCACAGTAATCACAACTGAAAACAGTTTTTGTGCTAGATCACCTATCTTCCTGATATTGTGAATGACAGACCTTGTTTCCTTTTTCAGTCCCTTTTTTTACAGCATCCCTTGTCTTTTGGAAAGAACAGATAAAACCAAATCTTTGCTTTGCATTTTTGCTTGAAGATAAACTTTAACAGACTAACTTTAAATGATTGTTTACTTTCGCAATGGTCAGGGCCAGTACTCGGGTCTATAGCTACATGGCTAAACTCCCATGCTCTTTATAGCAATTTAAGGGTCAGTGTTTCTGAAAGGGTGGAAAGCATGTCGGTGGTGGAAAATGGTCTGTATGCTGTCCACTTTGCCTGAGAGAAATTCCAGGCTGAAAGAACAAAAGTGGTGTAGGTCAATCTTGGGGAAGTGGCAGAGCACCATCTGTGAATTACACTGTACACAAATTTCTTTTCTTCTCTTCCCCCCCTCCCCTCTTTCTCTCTCCTTTTTCTCCCCCTTTCTCTCCTTTTTGTGTCCCCCCCTTCCCCCCTTGCCACCTCTCTTTGTGCCTCTGGCTGTCTCACTCTCTTTCTGATAAACTTTCACTAATTTCTAAATTTAGACTGTTAAACTAATTTCTGTGAAGCCAGAGTTGAACCACACCCTTCTAATGTGGAGGGCTGTTGCATCAAACCATTGTGCTCCCCAGAGGGTTCAGTCAAATGAGGACAAGTTCACAGGCAGGTGCAATTTCCTTTTAGAAAATTGATAGGTGGTGCTTCTGTACTCCATAACATGTTGGTTTTAGTCTCTACGAAATATGGCTTGCATTCTGTTTTAACTAGTAACAAATCACGCATCTGTAACAGAGGAATATAGCTGAGCGGTATATTATATTTAACTGCAATTGGGTTCAGATCCCCTGGTTCCTTTCAATTTAAACTGTGCAACAAATATACTCCTGGTCTTCATTTTTATCACTTGTAGCATCTAACAGAGGTCATAGTGACCCAGAAGAAGCTTAGGAGGAAAGTGTTGTGGTGGATATTGGAAATGGAGTTTGACCGTGATGACGGTGGGCATGAAGCCAAGCCCGGCTCTCCTGCATGCCTTTTGTTTGTGCTCTATTTTTCCTTATGCTGATCTGGAATCAATCATGCAGCTGCATCTATGGTTGGGGCAGAGATCTGCAATAATTAGTACATCTCTCTTCTCTGATGGCTTCTTTCAAAAGACTGTTTCAAATTGTTTACTTTTTCTGTGGTTGGATTGTTGAATTAATAACAAAAATGTAACCACTGTTGAACAGTCTTCCAGTGAATGCCTGCACATTTAATTCTGGGCTTAGTAACCGCTATTTTGTCATATCTGGTAACCAATGTTTTCTTAATGGGGATTCACCTGCTCAGGTCAGTAGATTCAACCCTGGCTTGCTTTTTTTTCATATATTATTTTAGCTCTTTAGATTTTGCCTCCTTAAATGCTGGCTAACTTAGACTGGTGCAAAACTCTTTGGGAAGTGACATAAATGCTGATATCAAATAGTACCCGCTTACTGACTTTGTAGTGTTTGTTTAATGTAGTGAACAATTTTTTTCCAACTGCAGTATTTCAAGACCTGTAAAAACTGGTAAGACGAATCAGTAGAACTCCACTAGATGGTCTGATGGTAACTTGTTTCATGATTCAGAAATGCCAAAGCTATCCTGATTTCAGAAGCTTTCAGATATAAACACTTTACGCTTATTATTAAAATGTACTAACATTATTTCACAGACTTTTGTGCTATACTTTATATTGTCTTTTGAAACAATACAGAACCTATCCACAGGATAGGCATGTATGTATCCAGCCAGATTTAAAGGACTAGTCTTTCAGGGTACAAAACACTCAGAAGGTCCGTTTCTAATAAATTCATGGAGCTTTGGTGTATCTCAGTTTTTAAAAAGCTTCCTGTTGTTTTTTAAAGGACAGTGTCTATGTCTGCATGTTTCTTTTCAAATGCAGAGGTTATTCTCTCCAGCACATGTTGGTTCTGTGTTTATCAAGTTGTTTGTACTCAGATATTGCTAATTTATGGTTTACCATACTGTTTTATTGATTACACTTCCTCTTTTCTCTGGGCAAGAAATAACCTGCAGAAATAGGTGTTCAACAACGTAGCATGTATTACTCATGTTGTGTCCAGTGAAAAATGTTCATATTTTTGAAACATAACCCATTTTCTGCCTCTACTCCAGCTGCAGTCAGAGCACTTTCTCTATTTTTCTGTTACTGTTCCTGTAGTAAATGAATGTTTGGGAGAGAGATTGGCATTCTGATGTACTTACACATTCACATACCCTTGTGTCCATCTAGTGCAGATATTCTGTGTTTCTATGATATTTGCAAATACAAAAGAAATCTATGGATTACTGAATCTTCCCATCAGTTCCTGAGTGCTGTAAATAATGTCTGAGGCTTTATATCTATGCAATCTCAAAAGACAAAATCAAAGGAGTAAAACCTACAGGCTCAGATGAGCTCAGCTGCTAATGTACAGAAATAAGTTATTTTTAGCATTTTTTTAAATAAAGGTAGGAACTACTGTTGCAAAAAGAAATCCTTCGGTGACTGTGTAGCTCAAAGTACCTATTTTTTGTTCTAAATGTAAATATTCTTATTTTGGTGTTTTATATAATAACAAATTTAAATATTTGCTTTTATTTTCCTTTGAGCTGCATCCTATACATCTTTTTGCATCGGAAATACACTTAGTGCTGCTACTGACATTAGCTTCTATGTTGTATCCAGGTCTTTGTGTGATGGTATTTTTACTGTTTATGCACTTAATTCTATGTTTCTATGATTCTATGAATTGTCACGATTGGAAAAGACCTCTAAGATCAGTGCATACAACCATCAACCCAGAGGAAAAAAAACAAACCAAACACCACTTCCCCCCCCCTCCCCCCCCCTCCCCCCCCCAAAAAAACCCCCCAACCACCTCAAACCACAACAACACAAACCCACCACAAAACACAGAAAACACCTCACCCTCCCACTAGACCATGTCCTGGAGTGCCTCATCTACACTCTTTCTGAATACCTCCAGGAATGGTGTCTACCACCTCCTTGGACAGCCCTTTCCAACACCTGGCTGCAATTTCAGTTAAGAAATTCTTCCTAATATCTAATCTAAACCTCCTCCAGCCATTTCCTCTCTTCAGGTAGTTGTAGAGAGCAATAATGTCTCCCTTCAGCCTCCTCTTCTTCAAACTAAACAATCCTACTTCCCTCAGCTGCTTTTTACAGGACTTGTTCTCCAGACCCTTCACCAGCTTGCCTGCCCCTCTGAACTTGCTCTGGAACTTCAATGTCTTTCCTGTGGTGAGGGGCCCAGAACTGAACACACTACTTGAGGTGTGGCTTCCCTAGTGCTGAGTACAGGGACATGATCACTTCTGCTAGCCACATGAATTCTGATACAGGCCAGGATGCCATTGGCCACCTTTTCTGGTCATTATTGTGTATTCAGTGCAATGGAAGGCCAGCAGCCTTTTAAAAACATATTAAAACTTGCTTGTAACAGCTACGGGACATGTATCAAATCATATGAATATACTTTTCCAACATGCTTCCCTTTCCTACCTCTCTCCTACCATTCTGATTTCTGTTTGGCTATAAAGGCAATTGCTGTCTATAATCATAGTAAGAAAATGTAGTATTTATAGTTTCAGTATGCCATGAATAATGAGCAGTACGTTTCCTACGGTTCTGCTATTAGTTTGTAATAAAGTATATTACAAATGTAGCTCTGCTATTGTCTCCAGTGGGGAGAGGAGAAAAAAAGTACCACCAGGCATTTTATTTACCAGGATCACACTGGGTAAACGTTTAACTGTCATGTCAAGGCTATCTTCTCAACAACACAACAGGCAAACGTAAGTGAATTAGAGAACAGAGTACGAAAGTGTTTGCAACCAGGATTCCCATGAGATGATTTACATTTCACTATGTACTTACTGAATGCTGCTGTGACACCTGATGTATATATGCTGAGTAGATGAGGAGGGAATCATGCCCTAACATACTCACCTTATTGACTCATGGGCCCTTCAGCATGTTACTGAGACTTAAAACCCCTGCTTCAAATAGTGCATACGATTAAACTTAGAATTCTGTTTATCTGTGGTGAATTGAATAAATTGTGCATTGGCCATCTCACAGAAGTCACTTCTGGTGAGCTAGCAAAGTTGCTATGCAGTGAAGACGCTTTAGAGACATAAACCTGGCCCTGTTAAATCAGTGATGGTTTTGCTCTGACTGGTTTGACTCTGATGACTTCAGACTTTGTAAGAATTTTTTCAATAAGTCCTAAGATCTGCTTTCTTACAGTATTATGTGCAAACAGATCTCTTCCCCAGTAGCACTGTGGCCTTCTGGACTTTGACATGATGGGTTCATATAGGGGTGAAGAGCAGCTCATTCCAAACTCCCGTTCTGGACCATAGAAACAGACAGGCGTTTCTGAGAATAGAAATAAGAAAATATTTCATGTTGTATATCTTACAGTTTCTATTTAAGAATTTATCCCTGAATATGCCAGTTCTTTTAAGTGACATGTCACCACATTAGCTTAGAAGTAATACAGTCACATTTTATTATCTTGCATGACTCTGTGGAACAAAACCCTTTACAATCTTGTAGGATGATCTAAATAATACTTTTTTTAGTTGCTGGTATTATTTTAAATGCCAGTATAATGACAAAAGTATTTTGATTTTTATTAAGGAAATATATTTTTAAAAAATATTAAAGCTTTGTTTCTAATTGTTAAAGCAATATTAAAACAAGGTGGAAATGTGTTTGTAGTTAACTCCCAGAGGAATTGGTGTCAGAAGAAATGTCACTGTGTATTCTCCTTTTTAGGAAGGTGGCCTCTACCAGATGTAAGCTCAGAAATGGCAATTGTCATTCACGTAAATGACTAGCAGGTTTATCATGCCAGTCTCTGGGGCCGTCTTGAATTTTGGCAAGAGGCAAAGAGCAGGCCCATAAGAAAAAAGTAGTCCTCATGGGAACAGTAAAAATATGTTGGTATTGTTTAATTCTTTCATAACATACTAAATTAATTTATTTGTTTTTGAGCCTTTTAAAGTATAATGCCATCAGAGAATGTGTTTTTCATATAGTTCTCTTACAAATATATTAAAGTTTTGGGGAGAGCAGTCTGAGTAAACACAACTGGTAATCTACATTGGGTGACTGGGAGACAGAGGGCTTGATTTCTTTGCTGCTTTACATTCTGTGTAGTAATTGGCATCAGTGCAAAGTGATCTTATCTGCACTTTTTGCAATCTTTTTGCACAAATGTTGGCAACTGTAGAAAATGGGATTATAGAGTATCAGATTCACATAAATTCTTGCAAATTACTTTCATAATGCTTATTGTTTGGAAGATGCTTTTGACAGCTTCTCAGGTTTGGCTAGTAATGTGTAGTTCAACTGTGTTTCTATCAAACCACTACATGATATGCTCTGGACTAGGTTACTGATTCTGGGAGGTGAATGAACCTTACTCTCCAGTTAATTTATTGTTCAGTTGGGTTATCTGAATAGGAGAACCCCATTACTTAATTAAAGGGATGTAAATTAAAGGAAGTTGAAGGGAAACATATTCTCTGTTCAATATACAGTTGATAAAAAATAATCTCTCAATTTTTATTCCTCTTTGTTCCATTGATCATTGACAAGGTAATAGCCTCAGAGTGCCAACACTGAAAGAAAAACTAGCTTTACAGCTTTTTTTTGAGATCTCAGCACCAGAACCAAGTGTACTGTAATTGCTTCTCTTCTGTTTATATGGAGCGCTACCTGATCTCTGAAGCTGTACATGTTAAAGAGGTAAAAAAATCCCCAGATTTTTGCTATATGTTTCACCATCTTTGCCTGTTACTGTAAGTAGCATCCATTCTCTACCATACATCCTGGCAGGTATTTTGAAGACAAAAGAAGAACAGAAGCCATTGAAAGTTTCTGGAACTGTCAGACTTCTTCAGATACTATTTCTCTGTCCACATATCGTGGGTAATACATTTCTGTGACTTATCATACATATCCAGATATAGGCAAAGCCAGGATATCAATCATTTTTATGAATACTGCAGAGATCACAGTTAACCTATGGGTCAGAAACACTTCATTTGTTTGGAAACAGAAATAAGTAGATGCTTGGACACAGCTTGGCAGGTTTCCCTTAGAATCAGTGAAACTCTGCCAATTTATGCCATGCTTCTCATTTGCAAAATCCCCCTGAGTCCACTGACTGTTCCTTTCAGCAGACTTCATCTTTTTGATTTCCTCTTGATATTGTGGTGAGAATGATTGACGTTACATGCTTTACAACAAAGGTGAAGGAGTTTGATAAACTAATGGGCTGAAATTAGAGGGACCTACTCCTTATGCATTGTGGAATTTAACTTTTCTTTTTTTTTTCCCCCTGGGACAATTAACATACTTATTTTCCTCTACCAGAGCTGATACACAAACATGTTAATCTGCATATGACAATTCCATAGTGCTGTTAGCCACCAGCACAAGTCCACTATGGGAAACTTGAGCTTTTTAACTCCTGACCCAGACCTTTCCCAGTATCTTCCTTGCTTGATCACCATCTTGCCTGCTATTTGGGCCCTTGACTTGGAAAACTTCTTTCAACAGAAACTTTCTTCTGAGTCATCACTTTCAGATTTTGATTCCTTTTTTTAATAGAAATTATCAAAGATAAGCCATTCTCATCTATCCACATTCATCCAAGTGCAAACTACTTCTCTTTGGTTTTGTGGCCTTTCTTCAGCCTTTGCCTCACTGTTCAAATGCTTGGTTTATTTCAAGCAGTTACCTTTGTGCTTTCCTTTCTGCTGCTCCTAATGCTTGAAAAAAATTCGCTGTAACCAGCCACAGAACAAATCTGTAGTCTTAATCTAAACCTTAAAAACTGTCTTAGCTATCAGCAAAAAATAACCAACAAAACTTTGGCAAAAACTAGGTCACTAGTGGTAGATCACTACAGATGGGCCTACCTGGTGCTGTGTTATTGCTTTTGGTATTTGTTTCTCACCCTTTCTATGCTTACAATGTCGTTTTGTTGGCTCATAGTGTTATGTGTTTTGCTTCTGTTGCCCCAGTGCACAGCACAAAGGAATCTTCATCCCTAAAAAGTGTTGCTAGGCATGAAGCAAGCTTATATAAGTCATAGCATGTTAAGAAGTGTCAGTCACGTGCTCAGAATCGGTGAGGATTTATCCTGAAGAAGCCATCAGCCTGGAGAGAACTCTAGTAATCACCTGCTGCCTCAGCTTCTGTTGAAGGAATAATGGATAATACAAGTGTTCAGTGACATACTTATGTGAACTGTCTTCAGCACTAAGACTTTAGGTCATAGATTAACAAGCAGTATAAAAGGACTGTGAAAACAGATTGACAAAATCTCTGATAATTGAGTTGTGGGTTCTCTGACATGCATCTATCTGAAACTATAGGACATCTAGGGAAGAGATGTCGTGGGACTACTCACAGCCGCAGCAGGAGCTGTTGGAGATACACTGCTAAAAATGTTGCTAAATGTTTGAAATGTAAGAAAAACATAGTCCAATGAGGATTAAATAATCCCTAGTATAATTGAGGGGCACTACTATTCAACTGATGAATAATGTGTGCCGTAAAAAGAACAAAGGTAAGATGCAGTTTTTGTTAAATCAATACATTTTTCCATGGGCTTAAGAAGTAAACAACAAATCTTAAACCAACTGATTCTTTGTAAACTGCTCTTCTGAGGTTCCCACCTTGAGTTAGCTATGAAAAGGCTTAGCAGCCCTTACAATACAGAGGGAAACTTAGTCCTATCGATTATCAATTTGTGATGTGTTGAGCATCAGTTGAATTAGCCTGAATGCCTTCTTGGTGGAAAGAGTTAGAATTTACTTTAAACTGTAAAGAGTCAAATCACTCAGGGAAGAAAACCAACAAACTGTAAAATGCTTTATTAGTGTTGTCAAAAATTAGTCACTTGAAACCAGCGACAACTCCTATTTTCCCTTGTGGTATGTTGCTTGCAAGAACAGTGTAGACTGTCACGCAATTCTGAATCACAGGCAATCCACACAATGTGGGATAGCATCATATCGTCCCTATACTGGCCTTTGGGAAGGATGGAAGTGTTGGAGGTCCTTAGTCCAAGGAGAGTGCAGGCAATGAGTCCAGGTAGGTCTCACGACTGAAGTAGATGCATATCTGAAGCCTTATTTTCTAGGCTTGTCTCTTCTCACATGCTGCAGGTCCGCTGAGATGAACAGGAAATAGATGGGAGCAACCTTGATGATGTTGGGTGTATAAGACTAGATTTTCTAAGAGTGTGCAAGAATTAAAATGGCAGAGGGAAACATCTTACTCTCACTTCCCTCCCCTTGCCAAAACTCACCATCAAACCCAGGAAATACTATACACAGGCCAAGGTCAAACTCACTATTTGTTTCAAGCTACTGTTAAGAGGCTGTTATTTATTTGAAATGTCACACAGGATTACAAAATCATAAGCATAAAAATCAGCAAAGACTGTGCTCTTTCCCCTTACCCTAGCATCAACCATGGTGTGACAAATAACAGGGGCCTGCAGCAATCGGAAAACCCCACACCTTTGCTCTTTCTTCGCAGAAGTTTTAAGAATACAACTCATAAATATTGAAACTACTGAGGACAGTAGATGAAGGAGCTCACAGCGTCACTGTCAGAACCTGGCTTTCTCTTGACTGCCCATGTAGTAGAGCTTTTCAAGCTGGATCCAGAGAAGACTTGTGCATGCAGAAATATCTTTGGTTTTACTCAGTACCAGCCAATAGTGGACAAAATACTGCTAGTACGGCAATGGTAATTTACACATTCTGCTTCATAGTAGACATCATGCACCTGTACTACTAGCCTGAAGGCAAATTAAAGGAAGGAAGGAAGCAATATTCTACTTTTTGCCTTCAGCCAGCTTATTTGTCTTACGCATTTTCATGCATTTTGGATAGAATTTCTTCTTGGCTATGAGGCAGCAGCAGTAATATGGGCAAAACAAGACTGGATATGTCAGAAAACATGTCTGGGCAGATGTGTGGTCATTCCAAATGCATGCTGTAGAAGAAGCTCTGCAGGCAAGACCACAGTGAATACTTAAGTCTGGATTGTGTGTTGGCATGGGTGCCCAGGAAGAATCTGTGTCCAAGAGGCCAGCCTTGCAGTGCCTCTGATTTCAATGTGGCAGCCCACAAAATATCCTCAGAGTCATAGACATCTCCCTTTATTTTACAGTCTGTATCACCACAAGGTGCTGGAGTCCTCTTAAGAAGGCCCTTGTGTTTATCTTCTCTGGTCTTTGTGGGCTCCATGAGACACATAGGGCTATACACTTGAAGCCTGCTTGTCCCAGGCATAACTGCACTGGAAATATGTGAAAGCACAATCTTTTGGGCTGAGTTTGGCAACTGGCTTTAACTTCTTCATACTGGGCACGGTCATTGTCTTAGTCTGTGGGCTAGAAAAGAAACTGGTGGGGGAGTTAAGGTCCTGCAGGAAGAGAGGTGAAATCTCCCCCTCTAGCAGTCATGCCAGCTAGAGCCTTTAGACTTTGGTAATGAAGGGAAAATGTCATTTGGTTTGAATAGACAGTTTCTCTGCATGCCCTTTGGTGTTAGTTTCCCTTGTTTAGTGTGTGGGTATCATACATGACAATGAGAAAGAAAAAAATACTTAAAAAAAATAAACAAACAACTCCTCCCTCTCTCAAAAAAAAAAAAAAGGAAAAAAAAAAGAGAAAAAGCAATAAGAGACTGTGGTTGTAAAACCACAAAAATTGGCAGTAAGGCTCCAAGGCAAGTGTAAGCCTTGAAATTTCTTTTAGGTCTTAAAAAAAGTGGTCAAGGCCCAACAACTGTCTTTCCGTGGATTCCATCTTATAATAATGCTCCCCTCCTCATTTTTTTTTAAGTTTTGGCATAAGTCTCTTTTTGCTGCTTTATGGTCTATGAAGAATGTTGAATTATTTTTTTGCCTGTTTGATTTTTACATAGAAATTTAAGAAATACTGTCTGCTTTGTTATGGTCTTCCCAGTGATTTCCTGGATATCTCAGAGGGTAGGTATTGATTTCTTTCTCAACACACCAGTATGAGTGAAAATGTTGATTCTTTAACAAAGAAAATCTTAATAAAGGCCTGTGTTAGTTACTGAAAATAAAGAGTAATTTAAAACAAAAAAAGAAGCAAAGCCTTTAGAACAGTCTCACTTTGCAGTTTATTTTCACCACTTGTTTAATTTTCACTCTCTTGACTTTGTAGTATCATGTGGTCAATCATGACAGTCATCGACAGCAGACTTTAATGCAAAGGGAAAAAAGTAAGAGGAAGGCAAAGCATACAAGGAGGGCTAGTATTTAGAGAAGAGTTGTTTGCTGTGCTTCCAGCTTTGCCTGTGACCCTTTTGTACTTCGGTTCGTTGTTAGGTAAAGTATGGCTGAGAACACTTACGCTACTTTTTGTCATAGTGCACTGAGATACAAGGATGTAAAATTCTTCATGGATAATTCTTCCTATGTATTGGAAATATGGTATTTGTTTCTGTTTATGTATGAGGGTGACACAGCTCTATTAGCCTTTGTTGGCACCTGAAGTACACAGAGTAAACAAACAATATTAATAAAGAAAAACAAATCTGATAAATAGTGCCCATTAGGTAATCTGGTTTGGTTTTAGTGGTGTACATACAGATGTCTGAAGCATATAAAGTACCTTGTAACTATGAAGAGCAAATGTTTTGTATGGACTTGCTGAGATACTCCTTTGCATTCTAAGTTGAAGCACAGCAAGTCCATTAGTCTCTCCTCTTGCTGTGTTTCTTTGGTAAGCTTTACTTTGAAATTTTGATGTGGTTGAGATGAATATGGTTGAGTTTTATTGACTTTTTTTTTTTTTGGTAGGGAAGGATGCTTTGTTAAATTCAATAGTTAAAACCAAACATGTTGAAGTAGCATATTTTAAAATAAAGTAGCTGGTGTTTGCGTAATGTCAGAAGACATGTAAGAAGCTTAAATTTGAAAGATAGATGATACACAAGTGTGGAAAAGGGAAACGCTGGCAGGGTTTTGAATTTCGAGATTGACTTTATTAGGGATGTTCACATGTTGAAAGATTAAATCCTTTCACAGAACAATGGAGTGGCACCTGCTGATTTATTTCCAAAAGCCGCTGCAAAGGGTTTCATCCAGCCTGCTGGTTTGAGATACTTGAGCAGGGAGAGTGAGAAAGATTCAGTCCTCTCTATGTAATGGGCTGATATCCTACATCTTCCACTGACTGAGTTACACCTACCATTTAGTCTGTAAACCAGTCTCGGTTTGTGTGGCAGAGCATGCTTCATCTTATTCCATGCAGCTTTGCCACTGTGTAGGTAGCAGGTAACTATTCAGTTTGTCAGGGGAAGAGTGTGAAAGTGAGGAAAAAGGACTCCTTGGATACTCAGATTAGAGACACCTGTGTTTTTTCTCTATGCTCACAGGATTTGTTGTGCCTTTTGGATGACATTGCTGCTTGATACAGTACAGTGAAAGTCCTGGTAGAAAGGGAAAAAGTGATGCCTCCTTGCTTCCAGGTAAGCTACCTACTGATCTTGCTGTGCTTCAGTTTTTGATATTGGTTTTGTGCTGCTTGACTGTGCTTGAGGCATTGAGCATGCTTGTAAGAAGGAAACTTTCTTTGGAGATGTGACTTTGAGTGTCCTTGAACTAAGGGAAGAAAAAAGATCCTTTACTGTCTGGGAAACCACTGGGTGATTATATGAAGACAGGAATCCATCTGCTTTCCCAACCTGTTTCTAATAGAAAAGGGCGAACCATGCTTATTTTTCGCACAGACAGATACGTAACATTAGAAGGGACTTCTGGGCTCCAGATACCCTATAAATCAAACTACCTCCTTGAATTTAAGACAGGATTTAAGGCATGCTCTTCTTAATATTTGCCTGTGGCCAGTCCTAGGTGCTTGCCACCTGAATATGTTGCCATCAGATGCTTGCATGCTGTGTTGGCTACTTTGGATTAAATTCTAAGGCCCTAGTTTATCCTGTGAATTGAATAGAAAGCCTGGCACTCCATTCCCTTTTTGAATTTTCCTGTGGGATCTGAGGTACTGAAAGATAGGTGTCATACTGCCTAGCACTAAAGTGTCTAAATTTCTTATTGGATCTTGTCCAATTTAGCTACAATGCAAATTAACATACTTTACTTGTGAAGCATGGTTGTTAATTTTTATGCATATTTTAAAAAAGAAAAATTTCTTAGTAATCAATATGTTAGCAAGAGGCTCGTTCCTATCCTGAAGGATTGTGCTGCAGAAGAAGCAAGAGAACCCCATTAGACCATCAAAATGTTAATATCATTAAATATCACCATGGAAAAATATAAAAGCAAAAAATTCAAAAGAGACTCAACAAAGCGCAACTGTTACTGGCATTCTTCCTGGGATATTTTTTCTTGCCTTCCTCATAAAAACAGTTATGAAAGAAGGACATGTAGCTTACCAGATTCACCAGTGTGTTCTGGGAAATCTTTATGGTGAGCGTTTGAGTCTCAAGAGCATGTGAGTGAATCCTCTTCAGATTCACTTGCACACTGTATGAATTGCTGTTTGGAGATCTGTTTTCTCTTGCTTTGCACCTCATGTTTCCCTTCCTACCAGTAGGAAAAGCATGTAAATATCAGAATATTAGCAATTTATGTACCAATGTAAATGACTGCACAGAAGGACCTGGGCAATTTTGCGGTTGTGATGCCCCTAGTAGAAATAATTATCTCCAGTTTAAACACCATAAATCACAATTTAAAGTGCATGTTGAAGTAGACTTGCCTATTTAGCAGCAAGTCTACTTTCTCTCAGGAGTCAATGTCTGAACGGTAGGTTATCCTGCTACTGCTTTTCTTCATTGGTCCTGTATTACTTGTTCCCAGCTTGCCTCCTGCTGAAATAATTGTGGTGCTAATAACAATGTGTGGGGAAATGACCAGATGTGCTAGTTTTCTTAGACAATTATACCAGTTTTTCCAGTTTTCCAGACACTTTTTCGTGTCATTATTAACTCACCGGTGCCAGGAATTGGATTTTTCCAGTACATAAATCCTAATTAGTGAGCCGGAGGATTGAGCACTCCATTTTACTCCTGATGTGTGATTTCCCCTCTGTTCTTGCTTAAGTGGCATTTTGGAAAGTAAGCCCTTGTGTTTTTAAGGGAAAAAAAAAAACAAAAAAAAAAAAACAGGATTGTTTTGGGACAGAAGTGGAAATCTGATTAAGGGGTGAAAAATTAGAAGAAAATGTAGTCAGGCTATCTGGTAGCTCTGGGATTGCAGGGCATGGTGGCCTGCAGAGTGGTTGAGCTGCTCAAGGCTGGGCTACCTCTTCCTGGTACAGGGTGTGACTGAACTGCATCCTGCCATGCCCATGTCGCCATCTACTTGCCGTGGCACAGAGTAAATTTACTAAATGATGCTGAGGAACATCTACAGATTGATTGATTCTGTAGAGGAAAGACAGCATTTGTTGCACTGCTGATGTGAGCTGCTCTTACAGGCTTTCCCCATGGCCTTGGTTTCTGCTTATCAAGAGCCAGAAACAGAAGGGAGGAGAAGGAGGAGGCAGAGGCTTGTCAGGAGTGAGGGTGTCCTCATATTTTGAGTTTAGGGACTCTTTCAGCCTTAGTATGTGCTTAGGGATGCCCCTGAGCTTGTGGGAAGGATTGGTGGAGGGTTGGCAGGGCAGTCTCAGGGAGGATGAAGCACTACATCATGTCTGAAGGATGTGAGAGGTGAGTGGGTTAACTGTGGCAGGGGAAGGAAATTGAACAAAAACATGTTTTCTGGATAGATAAGATTATAGGGAACTGGAGAGGGTTTTGAGGTTCTGAGATTCACCTGAGTGGCAGAAGGAAGGAAATCAATTTGAGTGAGGTAAAAAAAGGTTGTGAGTTCCTGTTAGCATTGGTGTGTTGAGATTTTGGGCTGAAAAGGTCCATGAAAAGTTGAGATAACAAAGTGGGGGTTCTTGCCACTGGACAGTTTGCATCCTGGGAGGAAAAGAGGTGAGTGTGGGCAGAAGATGGTGCCCTTTTTCACCTTCTATCAGGGTGTTATGGAGAACAGAGTTGAGAGAAGCAAACCTGAAACACGCAGCCCCACCCCACCTTGTGGGTGCCAGCTGGTAAGAAGGGAAATAAATAGCAAGTCTTTCTGTCAGCTAGGAAGGGGTAACTCAGTTCAGATCATACTCCACCTCCAAAAAAGGCCTGTCCAAAATTTGAGTCTTTTGAGCTTCAGAAAAGAATGATTAATTTCTTTTTCTTTTTTTCTTTTTTTTTTTGTGCTAATGCATTAATTGGTTCCAGGCAGACTGAGGACAGCAGAGCCAAGATATTGCAAGGAAGGCTGCAGTCCAGGTAATTCGAGGGCTGTTAGGGGGCTGAGAAGCACCAGAGAGTTCATGATAAAACCTGGAGTCTTTATTTTTCCAAAATGTTTCATAGATCCAGGAGGTCTGAACAGTGCAATGTTTTGGGGTGCTCAAAGAGAAGGAAAGAAAAAAAAGGGAGATCATAGTACTTTGGAGTCATTCCTACACTACTGTGCTGCCTTTAAAGAGAATCTCAGAAATTTGTCTCCTGACCCTGGGGACCATATTTCTGGCTCCTGAGATCATTATCCCAGCTGGGCAAGATCAGTCCTTAGCACTGCATACTAGCATTTCTTGTCCTGAGACATAAGCATTACCTTTTTTTTTTTTTTTTGGCAACCAGTGTGAGCATTCTTGGCTGTGTGCATGTGGGTGGTCCTCCTCATTAGCCAAAGCTTGAGCCTGTTATCTCTTTACTACCCACTCGGGTTGTTGTTGGTTTAAAATATGGCATTGCAGAATTCAGGTGCTCCTCCTTTTAGCTGTCTGTCTTGGAAAAATAGCATATCGATAGTCTTCAGTGGGTTGCATCGCTAAATCCTGCCCTGCCAGTCAGCAACAGCACTCTATCACCAAACCACAAGAGCTTTTTATATGAGGCTTTTATTTAAAGGAAGTAAAAAATGCTGGCTTTAGTTATATTAATCTTTTCTTTTTATTAGCTTTTAGGGAATGAGCAACAGCTCAGTGAGTTGTGTTTGTAACAAATACAGGTTATGAAATAAGTGTATTTCATTATTTGCTCATTTTGCAATGAAAGGCTCTCCAAATCTGCCTCCTAAATGGTTTAACTCAACATTACAATTGATGCTGCCAAATACCGACTGATTCAATAGACGATGAGTTTCAAATTCCTCTTTTATATGGGGAATGTGATATAGAACAATGACCTCAATTTTCAGCTGTGTCCTCAGATTCACCTCTTTTTTTGGCTGTCTCTTTTTCTTTTTCAGTATCTTATCATAATTTTTCAAATCCCCATGGTCTTATAAGAGCACTATTGTTTTATAATTAGACAGTATACCTCTGGTGCGTCTTGTAACATCTTTTCCAACTAACAAGTATTTAATAGAATGTAATTAGAAGCTCTGATCCTTAGACCTTGACCTGTCTAGACCTTGTATGCAACTAAGTGACCAGACAGCCCTTAACACTCATTAGGAGTTATCTGCACCCCACTTTACAAAGCTATGTGAGGAAACTGTTTAGATTTAGCCTCAAGCCACCTGCTTCGTAATCTGTTGCTGTGCACTCAGTTGATCCCATCGTCCTTATAGTAACTGGAAAGCTACCAACGATTTCATTTTAAAGCAAATATTCTAATTCAGGAAGCATAGAATGGAAAGCTGTTTGCTGTATTTGTCAGCATGTGACCTTCAAACAGCCTGTAATTAGGAAAGATTACTTCAATGCTGTGGAGAAAATGGTCACATCATTGTAAAATGGAAGGAAGATATCTAAAGAAAGTTAGGGAAACTGGCTAAAATGTATTTTGATACACTATATTCAACTGGAATATATTTAATAGTGCTATATTTTTACAGGTAATATATTTGTCATTTTTTTTTCTGAAAGTATCTTATATCTTCAGAGTAAATTAACAATTTTTAGTATTTGTTTTAACAAATGTATATTAAAAAAATCAATATATGTATTTCTGAAGAATAGCCAATTAGGTATGCCACTAAGTAATACAAGGAGCAGGTTTCTTTCTTTCTTCATTAATTTTTGAAAGGATATGTGCTTATATTATAAAATATTGTTAAATATCCTTTACCTAGTCCATAGACCTATTCCCTCTCCTTCTTACTTTTTCCCACTTCGGATTCATCCTAATGGGATAGGCTAGCTGTTGTCTGAATTTTTAGTTCAGACTTTGGAATCCATTATCATCCCACCTGTCTAGGGACTTTTTAAAGATAAATGCAGCAAATCATATAATAAAAGGAAAGAAAAAATTAAATTCTTAGTATTTCTTTGATAATTTTTCAATGCCTTAGGAATAGGATCTAAATATATTATTAATATATTTGATCTTTTCTGGAAACTGTTATGTAATACCAAATACAGAAGACGGATTTTATTTTAAAAAACGTCCAAATGATCTTGTTTATGCTAATACAACATTTCAGTTATTTGTCTTTTCAAAAGTGGTCTGTTTTGAGATGTCAGTTGCAAATAGAGGAAATGAAGTGTTGATGTAGTGAGGAATAATTTACTGTATCTGGAGGGTTCTAAAGCAAAACATCTGGATCAATTTGTTTACAGTGTCCCTGTAGATAAAAAGCAGTATCTCTCCAAGGAATCAGTTTGTGCCCTTTCTGAAGAATCATTTAAAAAAGAGGAAAGTTGGCTATCATCATAACAGAAAGCTCCTGGGAATTTGTTTATTAAGGAATCCAAAGTTTGAAATCTTGTTTCACAGGAGAGCAGCTAGTTGGTGAAACTGTAATGTGTTTTTGTGATCTTAATTTAGCCTGTCTTGCCCTGTTTATCTGCTTCCCCCACATCCCTCATCTTAAAAAGTAATGCATTTTAGCTGCGGAGAGTAAACACAGCATGTTAGAGATATACCAGAGCTGGATGTGGTTTCACATGGATGTGAACATCCTATGACAATTGAAGCATTTCATAATGTAAGAAATAAACCTTTCTTTTAATTTTGAAAGTCCAGCTATTACTGCTATTGAATTTTGTGGGAGGTGGCCCCCAGCTTAGAGTAATGCATGTATAGGTTGAACTTGTACTTGAAATGGCCTTCAGCAAATAGCAAATCAAGACGTTTTTGTATTCACAAAAGATACTACAGTTTGGAAGAACTTAGAACTCCATTTGCTGGTGTTACACCTGCTTTTGAAAGGTTTCTCCTTTAACAAATGTTGCCACAGCCATTAGTATCATCACAGTGAAGTTTGCTATGACTATCACTAGGTTAAATTGCAATGGTAATTTTATTTAGAATCTCCTGGAGTCTCCTGGTGGGACTGTAGGTGTTCTGAGAGTAACGGGATCTTCAAAAGTCTTCTGTTATAGTTAGCAGAAGAGACAATTTAGCTGTGTCAGCAGTCCTTATGACCATAGTTCCTGAGGTCTGTACCTGAATATCATGTGTTTTCAAGAGCTGCTTAATGCACTTCCCTGACTTGTGGTATTTTTTCAGATGTCTTCTGCATTTATGATAGAGAAAGAGTTAATGGATATTTTCCTCTAAGAGGAGACTTTTTACAGATCTTCTATTCATGGTTTACATTTTATATATCTTTTTAGTTAGAATACTGATGGAAATTACTGATGTTTAATTTGAATTTTGTGCTTAGAGATATGACATTCTCAGATGCTTCTGTTGCTTTCTTGAAAAAATCAGAAAAATGGGCTGATGTTGTCTATATAGCTATCCTTTTTCAACTCCAAAGGGCTTATCTCTTCCAGTAGTACCTTTTTTTCTGCTTTTGAGGTAAGTCCCTCCTGTGGGACATTATCCTTGGAGCTTCATGTGAATTAAACAACCATGTAGAAGAAGAATGGCTCTGGGACACAACACAAGTCTAATTCTATTCTAAGTTTGGTCATGAATATGAAGCTTGTGGTTCATACAAGCTTCAGAGCTGCGTAATTCAATTGCAACTCAGCATCAGCATCCACAAAGCCTAGCTGAGAGTCCTGTTGTTGTTGACAGTATACTGACCTCATAAAGAATCTGGACTCAACACAAACAAACAGGATCATTATGTAAATCAAAAGAAGATGAAAGTAGAACCCACATCTTTCAGCTTGAATCGTAAAAGTCTTCCAGGAGGAATAAAAAGTACTTCCTGTAAGGGTGATGAGTTGCGATTTCCTTTTAAGTTCTCCTATTTTACAAAGTAAAGAGAAGCGGGGGAATGGCCTGGTGAATCCATATGAGTATGGATTCCTTCTCATTCCAACATGCAGGTTTATTTAAAATTAGCATGCAGTTCTTACTATTTATAGTTCATTTTATGACCATTACACCATCCCTGTGAAATGACAACTGGTTATATCCATCCTGGAGTTCTGAAAGGAGGAAAGAGGGTATTTTTCTTTCCCAAGAAAACACAACAAAGTCATTTTACTTGCCTGGATTAGATGTCCTGCTGTTTTTAGATCACACAGTATTTATTTAATCCTGTGTTCTCTTGCAGAGGGAGTGTGTTTTCCATGCAGATGCTGGGTAATCTCCCAGTAGTGTGGAGGACATGGCAATATTTTGGAGTTTTGTAGTGTTTCTGTTTCTTGGTGTGGACAAGTGAGGTGTGTGCATAATACCTGATTGAGATGTATTTATACAGTAGTTGCTAACAGTTAAGGAACAGATTTTATGATCTGCAGCAGTAGGGTCTCAGAAGTCACTACATACATATTTTATTATAAAGTGGTTCAATCACACAACTCAGTATTTTAGGTTTGCTTTGCAGATGTGTTTTCTTTAATAGTTTAAAAACAGAAAAGCGATTTAATACTTTATTTTGTTGATTAGTGAAATAATCTGATGGTTTTCTGGTAAAGGCTGAAGAAATTAATGGAGTTTTTGGAAAAGGTTTTATAATAAGTAAGAATCTAGAGTGAGATCCAAAAAAGCACTTAGATGCCTAAAGAAAAACTTAGGCAGAATCTACTTACCTAAATCCAAGGGAGTGATTCAAATGCCCTGTGCACAGACAGAGACTGCACTGCTGAGGCAGGTTAGGTTGCTGAGAACCCAACGTTCTGTGGATGCATGTGCTCCATAGTGCTGTTGTCTTTGTGGAGCTGAACAGAGTTACCTTTTCACTTTCTAAGATAAAGTGGTAGTCATAAACTAGTTGTTCTGGTACCTGCATCCCTTTTTAGACTTCAAATCTAGTTGCTAGACATCAGCTTGTCACCTATGTACTGGTAGTGTGGAATTCACAAAACAGTCTTAATTTTCATTCAAAATGTTGCTATAATATAACAAGATTTCCAACTTCATTTATTATTGATTAATGTACTGTATCTTTGTAACAATAATAACAATTGTCTATCCATACTGGAGTTAAATAACAAATTAAAAACAATTGAAAGAGATTATTTAGCATGTTACCTGTCCCTGAATTTGGCTTGATCCTGTTGATTATATTCTGGTGTTTTTATTGGAAGTGATTGAATTGTTTATTGATGCTAACTTAAGGAATATTGGACTGAAACTGGTCTATCTCAATGGAATATCCCACCAGATTTGCTGATTTCAGCATTGCCAAAAAACTTAGAAATCCATTATTTCTTACTTCCATTTCCATCTTGTTATTCTGGTTTAACTTCCAAGTCTCTGCAAAGAGGTGTCTTGTTTTTATGGCTTTGTTCTGTTGTTAGATGTAAGATAGTTGAAGAGAAATGTAGTTTTGATTAAATATTTTGCTCCACCAGCCAGGTGAGGGAACAAATTCATTCCCTGATCAAGGGTTGGGATTCTGCTATCAATACTCTTACATTAAGTATTATACAGAATCATAGAGTAGTTTGGATTGAAAGGGACCTTAGAGATCTTCTAGTTCCAACCCTCCTGCCATGTGCAGGGATACTTCCCACTAGACCAGATTGCTCAAAGCCCTATCCTGTCTGGTCTTGAACACATCCAATAATAGAACATCCACAACTTCCCTGGGCAACCTGTTCCAGTGTCTCACCACCCCCTTAGTGAAAAACCTCTTCCTAATTTCTAATCTAAATCTACCCTTTTCCAACTTTAAAGTAACCCCTTGTCTTATCACTACAGTCTCTTGCAAAAATTTCATCCCCATCTTTCTTGTAGGACCTCTTTAGCTACTGGAAGGCCCCTATAAGGTCTTCTGCAGCCTTCTCTTCTCCAGGCTGAACAACTCCAACTCTCTCAACTTGTCCTTGTAGAAGAGGTGTTCTAATCCTCTGAGTATCTTTGTGGCTCTCCTCTGGACTCACTCCAACAGTGTCATGTGTTTCTCATAATGAGGGCTCCAGAGCTGGATGCAGTACTCCGGATGGAGCCACGAGAGTGCAGTAGAGAAACTCACCTCATTTGACCTGCCGGCCACACTTCTTTTGATCCAGCCCAGGATATGGTTGGCTTTCTGGGCTGCACTTGCACATTGTTGACTCATGTTGAGCTTTTCATCAACTAGTACCCCAAAGTCTTTATCCTCAGGACTCTTCTCAATCCATACTCCCCACAGCCTGTATTTATGCTTGGTATTTCCCCAACCCAGGTGCAGGACCTTGCACTTTGCCTTGTTGATGTTCATGAGGTTGGCCTGGGCCCATCTCTCAAATCTATGAGGATCCATCTGGATGGCATCCCTTCCTTCCAGCATGTCAAGACCAGAGTGCTGTGACTTTTCAAATATGAAAATTCTCAGGACCCGTGGATGGATCTTGTCAGGTCCCATGGACTCTACACTTTCAGGTTCTTTAGATGGTCTCAGATCTGATCTTCATTTACATTGGGTGGATCTTCCTTCTCACAGTCCTTGCCTTTGCCTTCTGCAACTTAGGTGGTGTGGCTAGAGCCCTTGCTGGTGAAGACTGAAGCAATGAAGTAATTGAGTACCTCAGCTCTCAGTTTGAAAATAGATAGTTTCAAAAAAAACCCCAAAAGGCAATGAATCCCTTCTCTTTGGTTACATCTTCTGGTCTTTTAAAATGGAATGAAATTATCATTTTAAAATGAAATGAATGAAAAGAGAGGTTAAATGCAAGCCATAGTTCTTAACATGCATAATTTTGCAAGGATGGGTCAAGTCGTTCTGTAGTATATTAAGTCTTTCTAGAATATATTGGGAGATAGAGATTGCCATCAGACTTGGAACCAGAACGTTACTAATATGTCCCATTTGACAAAGTGTCTACTGAGTCTGATCTGCAGTATTATGGGCAGCCCCAGCTTACCACCATTCACAACAGTGAAAATAGTGTTTTATAGAAACTGATATTATTTCCAGTTGTTTAGGAGAGAAGCTGGCACAAGAATGTCTGCTAGAAGCAGACATTGCCTGCAAAAATATGCCATTGACTTCAAAAAATGCAGTTAGAGGAGCCATAGCTGAGAAGTAAAATCACTGAACAGAATTAGTTCTGTTCTAGCTCAAACCGACAACTAGGAAGGTAAAAATGGTGCTTGTATGTAGTAAAAGACTGCAATCTTTCTTCAACATATTCAGAGAGTATGATACTATCAGCAGACTTCTGCTGCTCCTAATATATATGCTGTCCACCAGACAGTGATCTAAAAATGGCCATGACAGCAAACAGTATGAACTTAATCCAGTGCAACCCCTGACAGAATCCGCTGCAGCCCAGCTGCATACTTGAGAATCAGGTTGGTTATGACAACTGTCTGTAGCCTTGAAGAAGTGAGAAGAGCTGCTGTATGGCAAAGAAATGTGTTGTAGCTGGTCCCTTAGCTCAGAGGGCAGGGTATGAAGTGAACGTCCAGAGCTCCTCTCTTCTTCACACTGCATGCTGCTGTTTGCTGGGAAGAGGAAGTTGCAATATAGTTTGAATTTCTATAGTATTCAGAAACACAGAATGAATTTTCATTGATGAGGTGAATGATTAGTACAGTGAATTTAACTGACAGTTGCCATGATGTATTCAGGCCTCTGCAAGGCACTTGGCTAAGTTCCACATGGCATTCTGATTTAAAAAAGATTAGCGCTACGCAGAATCAGTGTAGTCCATATTGTATGAATTAAAAACTGCTTAGCTGATAGGTCATAAAAAGGAATTATGGAATTTTTTTTTTCCCTGAGGAGAGCATTTGTAGTGCAGTGTGATTTTCAATTTCTTTATCAAGGCTTTGGAATAAAATATAATGTTATAGCTGGTAGAATTTGCAGATGGAATGAAAAAGGGCAAAGAAGGAATTATAAGTTATGATTGCAGTTGCCTTAGATTTTTCTCCATATTCTGCCTTTAAAATACTGGCTGAACTGTTGTACAGGTTGGTGGAGGATGGATCTGGTCACCTTGTGTTGCCGTTAGTATGAGGAACTGTGGTGATAATGGAGATTTTTTACCTGCCTGAACAATCCTAAGGCTTGATAAATGCACATCTCTGAACAATATAGATCAATAAAAGTAAACTAAGGGTCACATATCTAAATATAACAAATGTTGCTATGCTTAAAAGATAGAATTCTATATTAAATATTGAATAATATTGAGAGTAAAAATTATATAACTAACTGAACATGAGCATCCCCCATAGTGGTGTTACTGAAAGGACTAAAAATGATGCCTGGATAAATGTAAAGGGGTTTATCAAATTGAATAAGAAGTTTACGTTACCTTTGGATGTGGCATCAGGGAGACCACTGTGTCCAATCCTATCATCATTATTTTCACAGTGAAACTGGAAGAGGTTGAACTAACATACTCAAAGCGATCTTAGAGTTTCTAAAACTTAGATCTCTGACAAATGAGCTTTGTGAATTTAGCCGTGTTTATTGAAGGTGTTATTTCCTCTGTCCACTAGACAAACAGCCTAGAGTGCTAACATCAATGGTAATTAATAGTGAAGAAGCAATCTACCTAGATTTGTGGTGCATTTTCCACCTTTAAAGAATTTTGAATGAAGAAAATAGGGAATTGTTAATGTGTATACCTTCCCATTGGAAAGACTCAGTTCATGATGTACAAATAAACTAAAATTCACTAATCAGATTACTTATTGTGTTCTTATGCACTGCTTGTGAAAGATGCTTAAAAATGGTGTGTGGAACTAGGAAACAGTAGCAGAAGAGTTTTAAAACCCCCTGCATTCTGAATGCTGTTATTTAAAATTTTACCTGTCCACTTGGGAACAAAAGTGCCTCGGCAAAGGCTCCATTTGTACAAACAGTTTTATTCTAACCTGTAATAGTTTCCACAAAATTCTGAGTGTTATGGAACATTTATATTTGCATCTTTAATGCCCCAGACAAGGAACTATGTTGGTTTTTGTGGTTTTTTTTTTTTTTAAATTGTATCTACATTTGTGGTAAAAAAGAAAAAAATCTAAATTAATCTATGTGGTGGCTAATAGCAAAAATGTAATGAAAAAATTTGGTGGCAAAGTCATTATTCTTTAGCTGACAAGCTGTTTCCTTCTGCTGTAAAGTGAGTGGTTTGGACCATACCTGAACAAGCTGGAAAATCCTACAAGATTTCTGAGTGGAAAAGGAAATAATATTATGTGAAGGCTGATTAACATAAAATAATTAAAAAACCCATCAAAGGGGCATGTGGTAAGACTAGGGGATTTCTAAGCAAGCTGACAGAAATCAGACCCATCTGATTTAATTTGTTCTAGGTATATTTAACTGACTGTCAGGTGTTGCTTTCAGTATGTGGCATAATAAAAGTGGTTTATTTCCTTCTCTGAAAAGCTTTATACATTTCAAAGAGGAAGGGATTATATTTTCCTCACCCAAATGTCTGAAGACCAGATTAAATCTTCTGTTTCTTCCAGAGACGCCAAGATTTTCCAGAGTTTTCACTGCTTGCATTGATTTATAGCATGGGCCAAAATCCATTTGCTGGGCAGGAGCAATCCCTGCTCAGTACATTAACTATTACAGAATTTCACTCACTCATGTGTTGATTGCATCTCGTTGACATGTGATAAAGTGGTTAATTCTTTTACTTGAGTATCTTCTATGAGTCCTATGAACTCATGCGCATGAAGTTCAGCTATGAACTGTAAAGACAGCACTGCTGGATGAAAATGTTAGTGTGTTAGTGTTACCCTCTGATCAGGGTAGCCTCCATCACACTTCTGCTCCCTCACTAGTAGACCTTGGAGCAGAGTCCAGTGGAACGGAGCAACTGATGTAGGTGACAGCCTAGTCAGGTGTAGAACAGGACTTGAGAGTACAGCCTAACAGCATTTGAACAATCAGTCCCAGGGATTTTCTCATAGGAAATTATTCTAGAGTGGTTGCTCCTTATAGAACATCTCAGATTCATTTCCTGCAGAGACACTCTGAGAAAACTGTGCAAGACAAATAATATCAGAAGTTGCTATCTCAGCAGCGGTTACTCAGGAACATTTACATTTAAATTCATACTCTACCTTAATCCAAATTATACTCTCTATATAGATGAGTCTTTGTATCTCTCAAGACCGTTGAATTTCCTTTCCTGGTTTGTCTTTCCTTTAAAAAAAAAACAAACCCCAAAAAACATTAGTAAGCATAATTATTCCCTTGCCTCCATCCAAGGCAAATGGAAATATTCACTAGAGAGGGCAATTTCTGTTTTTAATACAGGTTGCGTGGTACCCAAAGTTTTGATTAAATTACACTGAATGTCAAATTATCTGGCACTGGAAGTTAGCAGCAGCATTGTAATGAACTATTACTAGATCATTTACAGTCAGGCAGCAACTACACGGCATTTACATGCCTGTGCTGGTCCTGCACTGACAAGGAAATTGGTCTGACCCATGTGACCTGAGTTAGCTGGGGAATTTCTATACTGAAGCCAATTGCCACACTTTTCAGATGCCAAAGGCAAACCTGCTCTAATCCTGTAATTCCATTTCATAATATAGACTTCCATGTAGTTTGGAGCACAAAACCAGAATGTATCATGCTCAGTTAAAATATTTAGCTTGGTCTTCATTCTGGTGGCTTCACTGCATTCTAGCTGCAGGAGACAGGAATTTTACTTGAGCCAAATTTTGCAGTCTTTAATTGAGAAAAATATTCAGAGAGCAATATAATTCAATATCTTCTCCCTTTGCCAGTGATTTAGAAGTGCAGTGATAGGCAGAGCTCTTTATGTACTTTTAAACTGGGGAATAAAACAAAGCTCTTGCTGTGTAGCTGTATTTTCACAAATTTCCTTCCCAGATCTGCAAAACATGTATTCTTCCATGGGAATTAGATGAGAGGTCCTCTATATACAAGAGAAGTTTTAAGATTTGGCTCACTGATCTTGTTCTGAAACACTACTGGGAGTCTGGATTTCAAGGAAACACTTGAGGACAGCAGTGCATACTCATAGATTTCTCCCACCTGCCCTCCCACTCCTTGACAAATATCTAAATCTGTCATAGTCAGTAAGTTTTACTCCTCATCTGTAAATGCTTTTAGGCAGCAAAACATGGATGGCTTTTCTCAAACCCTGAATATTGGGGTTGAGTTTTTGGGCTCATTTAATGTTCTTTTAAAAAAATATACAGAGGAAAGAAAACATTCATTAAACTATCTGCAGTTGGTAGTTCATGAAAGAGCTGAGATTAACAGAGGCTAAAATATTTCATTAAAATTTCTTTATTTACGAAAATAAGCAGAGGAACCGCTGTGGTGATGCTTCTTACAAGCCATTGTTTTGAGAATACAATGAACTTGAGGATACAGGAGAGGAAAGGTCTCATATCCAGCTTCTCTGTCACATACAATGTAGAACTTCATCAGTAACATGCCATTTGATCTGTAGATGAAGTTAGCTATGCTGAATAATCAGTGCAGAAATCAGGTGGTGTGTTTTTGCTCACTTAAGCCTTCTTAAGAACTAAAATGTGAGCTCTTCCTTTACTTTGGCCAAAGGTGTAGGCACAGAGTAGAACAGGGTTAAACTGGTTCAGCAGGTTTCTGCTCATCAGCAGGACCATGGGAGCAGCACATACACACTATCTCCATTGCTGGTTAAAATGTTTTAGATTAAAACACCTACATCAGAACATGTAAACCAGTACTGAATGAGCTGCTTAGTGTGTACAGTGGATCAAAGTGATAAGGAGAGAGTGTTCTTCAGGATTTAGGTAACATTGTGCCAATAACACTACATTGGACTTGCTAGTCTACCTGAAAGGTTCAGATGTTAAACCAAACATGTATAATGAGATGAGATGTGGTTTGATGAGATATTCAGAAAATTCAGTTCCTCTGCATAATGGGCAGGGAGGCTCTGTGCTATTCCAGCCTTGCTGGTGTAGAACAGAGAGCTCCATGACTAATTGCAAGGCCTTAGATTCTGTGAATGGGAGGGCTGAAAATTCCCAGGAAGCAATTTGTTTGTATTCAGAAAGAGTACAAATGCTAAGCATGGTTTCTGGTTCCATTTGTATTGATTATGTAACAGCAGGTTGTGCCGTCTGTTCTGCAGTGGTACATCATCCTGCTTGCTTCTATCATATATTTCTCTTGCTAAACCTGCCCTTGTGTTTCAGTTCAGATTTGGGGTAACGGGTGTTCTAAGAGAAAAATGAGCCATGATCTTCTTCTGGTCTTGCTTATATTTTACCGAAGTGTCTTTTTTTTCTGTGTGATGGGTGGACAGCAGCATTTTTAGCAGATGTTTTTCACAGGCTATTGCATAATTATTTTTCAAGTGACTCTAAAAGCAGATGTTTCTATGTCTTTGTTCTTTCCCCTTCTGACACTTTAACACAAACAGCAGATTCCACTACTGCTGTCCTTGAGATCTAGTGAAGAATACCATAGCAGTGATGCTGGGGTCTTTTTTCAGCCATTGGCACTAATAAATATGTACAAGCACAGCTCTCCTTTTCTCCCTTGTCACTATCACTACTTACAGATTTTATCTCAGGCTTTCTCTTTTAGAATGCTGACTTTCTCCGTGACCTTTATCCTCAGTTTACTGTTTGATCTTTACTTTCTTCCAAGACTATATCTAGTAGCATCCTAAAGAAGCAACTGTTAATCTTTTTACTTCATGGCAGGATTCATCACAACTGTCATTTGTGGCATCTCCGTTACTGTGAAGACCTTTTGGTATGATTTTGAATATTTTTTGGACCGGTAGCCCCATTTTATTTCTCTCCTTCATGAATAGTAGTTCAACAACTGGACTTTCCCATTGTTTACAGAAATCATCCTGCTTTCTTGCAAACCATTTTGTAAGAAGACTTCCTAATTTGACTTGTTCCTCAAAGACCAAGGGAATGCAACTAAGAATGAAATAAAGGGCAGGCCCAGACAAGTTTAATCCAGCAATAATTTATCATTACAAAAGATGAACTTCAGCTGTTAGTCTAAAATGATGATAAATGTTTGGATGAAAAAAACAAAAGCTTTCTAGTAAATCTACTCTGTATCTTAATTTAAACCTCATAGGTTTTACCTCTAGCATGTGGAACATTGTCTAGAGGCTTGCACTTTCACTGAACACCAAGACGACAATTGGTGGTTCTTCACAACCTCCCAGCAGATATTTATACACATGGGTAAGATTCCCTGAGCCTTTTACTATGTGGACTGAGCAGTCCCAGCTCATCCCTTGATCATCTTTGTGGCGCTTTGCTGGACTTGCTTCAGTATGTCTGTGTCGTCCTGGGGAGCCCAGAACTCCCTATGTCTCTCACTGATGCTGGGTAGAGGGGAAATATCACCTTGACCTGCTGGTAACAGTCTTCCTAATGTAGCCCAGCAGGCTGTTGGTTTTTGGCACAAGGGCATGTTGCTGGCTTGTGTTCAATTCCTTTATCCCCAAGACTCCCAGGCTCCTCTCTGCAAAGCTGCTTTTCAGCCAGTCAGCCCCCAATCTGTTCAAATGCATGAGTTTATTACTTCCCAGGTGCAGGACTTTGCATTCCCTGTTACTGAAATTCATGTGATTGCTGATGCTTCCTCAGTTGAGGTCCCTTCAGAGGCAACACAACCAGCTCCTCCCAGTTTTGTATGCTGAGGGTGTACTCTGTTCTACCATTCAAGTTATGAATGAAGACGTTAAACAGCATTGGACCCTGGGGTACAATCCTGGTAATTGAACTCCTCCGTCTAGTCTTCCTGCCATGGATTGCAACCTGTTGAGCCATTCAACAAGTTGTTGGTCCACCTCCCTGTCCATTTCTTTAGTTAATATTCATTAGTTTTTCTATGAAAGCATTATGGGATACGGTGTCAAAAGCCCTTCTAAAGTCAGGATAAATAATACCTACTGCTTGTCCACCAGACTAATCTTGTCCTAGAAGGCTATCAGGTTAGTCAGGCGTGATTTCTTCTTCCTAAATCTGTTCTGATTACTGCGTGTCCTTAATATATGTTTTGAAATGCCTTCCAGGATTATTTGCTTCATCACCTTCCTAGGGACCAAGGTGAGGCTGACTGGCCTGTAGTTCTCAAAAATCTCATTCTTGCGCTTCTTGAAGACAGGAGTTGGAATTCTTCCCTCCCAGGAATCTCTCTTGACCACTATAGCCTTTCAGAGATAATTGAGAGAGTATTGCAGTGACATTGGCCGGCACATGTGTGTATATTATTAGGCCTCATAGACTCATGGATGTCAAGTTTGTTTAAATATTCCCTAATGTTTCTCTTCTACCAAGGCTAACTATTGTTTGGTCCAGACTTTCCCACTGGTGTCTGGGGCCTGATATTCCTGAAGGCAAATATCTTCCCTAGTAAAAGCTGAAGTAAAGAGGGCATTGAGTATAAAATCATAGAATCAGGAACAGCCCACGTTGGAAGGCACCTTCAAAGAATATATGGTCCAACCTTTTGTGGAAAAGAGCCTAGGGGAGATTATCTTGCATCCTGTTCAATTGTGTCTTGAAAACCTCTTGTGAGGGAGACTCCACCATATCCCTTAGGAGGTTGTTCCAATGATTGATTGTTCTCACTATAAAGAATTTCTTTATATCAAGATGAGTATCTTGGCCTTTTTCTTGTACCCTATCCCATTGACCAGATGGCCCACATTTTCTTTAGTCTTCCTTTTGCTGCTTATGTACTTGTAGAAGTTACTCTTATTGCCCTTCCCAGATTCAACTGTTGGTGGACTTTGGCTTTCCTAACCCCATTTCTGCATGCTTAGGCAGCGTCTCTGTATTCTTCCTGGGTCCACCTATCCCTGCTTCCACATCTTCCAACACTTTCTTTTTGTGTCTGTGTTTTGTCTGGAGCCCTTAGTTAACCATTCCAGCCTCCTGCCACATTTGCTTGAGTTCCTGCACATGTGAATGGATGGTTTTTGAGCATAGATGAGGTGATCTTTCAAAATTAACCCTCTGTCTTGGACTTCACTACAGGACTGTATCCTATAGGATTCTTCCAAGTAGGTTTCTGAGCAGGCCAAAGTATGCTCTCCTGAAGCCTATTGTTGTGATACTGCTCTTTGCCTTATTCTTTCCCCTGAGGATCCTGAACTCCACCATCTCATGGTCATTTTTTTTCCTTTTACTTCTTTCCTGTAATCAATCTTGGTGATTATCTTGGTGTTTTAGTTTTCTGACAAACTCTAGCAGTCAGTTTTCCTCCAATGAAAACAATTTTTAATCAGTTTTATTATGACACAGAAGTTTGGTGAAAAATGAATTTTCATGTGACTTTTCTTTTTCTCTGAACTTTCTCCTATATCTGATTTTTTTTCTGCTGCGTAATAAGTCCTAATGACCACAAAAAGATTGGACGTGACAGAAACATGTAATAGATGAAGATGCTTTTCATTTCAATTTTTCTCTTCTCCAGGTATCTATTGAATTTTTGAGTTAAGATGTTTTATTTTATCTTGTTTTCCTTATCTGTTTTTTTGAGTCTTGAATTTCTTTGTATTTCTTTGTAAAATTCTGCTTAGGTGTTCTTAAGCCAAAAAATAGACATGTTTACTTCAGCAAGTATAGATATAAATGTAATCTTGTAAACGGAACCCTGTGATCAGTCTTGTATAACAATAGGAGACTTTCTTGCAGATTACAGAAAATGAAATAAGATAGTTTACTAGTTGTAGTATGTTTATGAACTGTGTGAAACAGTCTAACTATAATCCCAGCTGAAAAAAAAAGGGGGCGGGGGGAGGAAGAGAAAGGTTGGTGGCTGCTGCACTGTAGTATTTCCTTCTTTTCCAAAGCATAATCCAACTTTTTATTGAGTTAATGTACACAAGTCACTTTAACTGTTGACTACATAGCTTTTGGCAGTTTGTTTAGTATTCCAACCTGTCTTTGTATAAAGAACTGTCTGAGTTGTTTATAGGTTTGTACTCCTGCCCAGAGTTTATTCTCTGATCTCTTATTTTGAAAATAACTGTACTTACAGGGATGCTATTAAGTAATTTGGGCCTTGCATTGAAAGGCTGTGGTTAGTTGGCAGAGGATTCATAGGACTTTGAATCATTAGACGTGTTTATCAACAGTTAAAAAAGAATAAAGCAAATGGGGCAATTCCACCTAAATATTCCTATTCAGTATGCTATGAAGTATGATAATAATTTATGTTTTCACAACAAATTGTTTCTGTTTCTTAAAATTCTTGGAAATGTAAAGTTACTAAGTGACTTGGCAAGTTACTCTCTCCACATTGAATGTAGGGTGGAAAAGCAACTGAGTACATGATGAGGGTCAGGATGACTATGACCATTCCTACTGTTTCTTTTCTTGTGTTAACAAGGTAGGTAGGAATTTTTGTACTCTTACAACTGAACTGTTATAGAATTTAGTATTAATCTTCTGTCAAGGCTGTATACAAGTGTCTAAGAATGTACTTAGATGAACGTTGGCTTGCGTTTTCTTATCTTGGTACCAAAAGACAGTACATGGAAGGAATTGCCAGTTTTGAATCTGGTCTGGCTCTAGCTGAACTCAATGATGCAGCACTGTGCAGAAAAAAATCTGGACTATATTTGAAGAAATTTATTGCTCATCTGGAAGCATTGATGCTTATGACATTGTTTTGTGTCTGGGATAACTAGCTCTTCAGAATAATAGGTTTAATTAGTTCAGATGCAGCGTTTCACTGATGCATCTACACTGCTTCTAGAATTCAGCAGCTCTTTCTGAATAGTGCTATACTGTTTGGAAAGTGAAGATGTGAACTCATTCCTTTTTAGTCATCAGAGAATCCAAAGAGATATTTATTCCTCATAGCTGTAAGACCACCTCTGTATGTAAGTAATCCAGATCTGTTCCTACACAATAACACATGTTGCTAAAAACCACCAGTCAATTTCTCCAATTGTTTAAAAATGGGGGAAAGGTTTTATTGAAGGAGAAATTAACATTGCAAAGTAAAACACTGAGAGAAATTGAGAAACTGTAGAATGAGCCTTCATGTTTCCCTGTGTACTTTCATTAAGGTACAGGTTTTAGTTGCATGGTATTTAACTAAGTTAATTGTTTGTGATTGTCTGGAATTTAGTTACCACATTTGGAGATATTTTTTAAAAGCTGGTCTCAGAATAATTAGTAATTGATAGCTCATTGAAAGGGTAAAAGGTACTGACTACCTTTAGACAGGAGGAAAAAGAAGAGTTAAAAAGAAAAGATTGATCAAATACAATTCCCCCAAAATTCTAGAATAAATGGCAAAACTCCTGGTTTAAAACACACAGAAAATAGAGTTGAATAACACTCTACGTATGAAAACTAGTCAGAAATAAGCTGTGTCAGTTGTCAAACCATGTAAAAGTAATGTACAACAGAGTATCAGGCTCTGGATAAAGAAGAATTAGAAAGCCTATCCTGATTTATTAAGATCTTTGATATTGGCTTACTAACTGTATCTAAATAATACTTTTCAGTAGTTCTTTGATGCGTTGAATGACTATCTGTTGAAGCCTCCTAAGTATTCAAGAATTTCAGTAGTGTTCTTCATGATAGCGTTGAACAGGCTTATAAAATTTGCAGTTGACACTAATTCTAGATACACTAATAAATTAAAAATTATGTTTAGAAATAAATTTCAAGGGCTCTTTGACAGACACGTGCAATTTATTGCACAGGAACAGTCAACTGTGTAAATGCAGGATGGACAACCCAAGTGATAATACTGCAGAAAGAACACTAAGGTTATGCTGGACCTCAAGCTCAATGTTAATCAACAATATGATTTAAAAGGAGGGACCTGAATATGTTTGTAGCCTAAAGAAGGTAAGATGGAAGAGAGGACATGGTAGGAGAAGAACTAATAGCATGAACTGTAGCAAGGAATGTTCCAATTAGAAGTTAGGAAAACACTTATAATGGCAAGGGAGGCGAAGTGCCTGCAGAGATTGCCTAATGATAGCTTGGAGCATCCGTCAACAGATGAGACAAACATCTGCTAGAAGTGATATGGTTATAAGTGAGCCTGCCGTAGTGTAAGAGGAGAAGAAATGGGTAACCTCTGTAGTGATTTTGTGTTTCTGTTTATGACATTTTCCTGCAGAACTCTCATTAAAAACAAAAGTTGCAAGTGGAGTGCTGGTGATTCCTGCCTTCTACACACAAAGTAGTTTTACTGCAGCAAGTGTAATCCGTATGAGGTAGAAACGCTGTGACAGCTGTTCATTGTATTTAGCAGGTATGTGTTTTACTACATTCACTCAATTATCATTCCTATTGTGCTGTGCGAGTTTGACCCAAAGTCCTTCAGCAAGCAGAATAGTTTAATAGATAGGGCACTGGATACAGTCAGGCAACTTTGCTTTGCCACTGACTGTTTTTGTAACCCAGTTTAAATCCTTTGGGCTCCCTTTGGATTCTTTCCAATGTTTTGTTTGCCATATGTTTGTTTTTCCCTACGTAATTCAAAGTTTTACTTAATGCAAACTGTGGTAAGAGGGGATTGTGACACTGTGTTTGTATAGAACCTGGTATTACAGTGCTTGAGCTTAATTGAATCTTCAGTGTGCTACTGTAACACAAGTAATGAGCCACAATAACAGACACTGAAGACCACAAGTCTTCCTGTTGACTCCAGTGGAAGTAATTGAATCAGGCCTTGATGAATGAAGAAGGGATCTTAAAAGGATATTCTTGGACAGTAGTCTTTCTGAATGTCTTCATGTCCAAGTGTCATCTTATTCTCTCGTTCTCATTTGCTTGTGTGAGCTGTCATCTTATTCTGATTTGGTGTGTCCCTGCTGTAGTATTTTGAAATACAGAATGCATGAAATATGCCTTTCATATGAGCATGCATTCAAGCTTTGCTCAGACACGTCTGTGGTTAAAATCTGATATTTTCTGTCTAGTCATGGAGTTCAGAGGCCACTCTTTTAAATTATTTAGTAAAGCATATTTTCCTAGAGAACTGGCTTGTGCATGAAGTGTATAGAGAAGGGAACATTTTAAAAATTATGTGTAACTCAAATGCTGGGCTAAGAGCAGAAGTCATAGCAGGTTACGTTCGAGAACCTTTTTTTTTTTTTTCACATTTGCTCTCATCTAAAAACAGTGTTTCTTTAAGTTTTACATAATATTTTTTTTTTAATTTGGGAAAAAAAAAGTCTAGCTAATGGTGAGACAGCTTAAAAATAATTGTAACTAGGAACTGGGCCATGATTAAAATTGTTCAGCTGTTCGTTTTATTGTTTGTTCCCAAAACCTTAAATGCACTCTGAGAACAATAACAACAGTTAGCATGTAACTCCATATGGGTCAATTCATGCAGTCCTGTCTCAATCCTTTCTTACTGCACAAAAACTCTTGTTTAGGGGTCTATGTAAGGAATTCAGGGTTGGAGCTATATGTTTGAACTGTTTTGTAATAATTACATGTAAGCTACCATGGAGAGAGAAGAATAAAGCAGAAAGAAAGGAGAGACAGAATAAAATCTACTCTTGTAGCATATTTGAATTCAGGGAAGTGTATAGAAGAGAACAGGCTGTTAAGTCCCCTTCGGATAATACCTTTATCTTGGTTAACCTCAGTGAAACAGGTGGGATATTTGCTATTGGGTTTGCTACAAAGAGGGATGAAACTTCACAGTGAGTTTGTGTAGTGATAAGAACTGCAAAGAAAACTAAAACATACAGAAAAAAAGATGATGGCCACTTGCTACAGTAAAACATAATATGATCTTGTAAGTATTTGTATTTGCGGTTGGTTGACTTTAGCTGATTCATGGAAGGTATCAGCTTCTTGAGGGAGTGGCTGGTAGACCTGCATAGTTGCTCAGACCTCTAGAAGGGTTTGACCACTTTGAACCTGCAGAAAAGTTAGGCACTTCCATTACTTAAAAATGACTTTTCTCCTACACGTCTTCTGAAATCTTGGTCTGTGTTTCCACCTGCAGAACCACCTTCTAAGACTGGTCAAATACAGGGAATTGTAAACTGTTGTGACTGAGTTCAGAAGTGATGAGCTACATTTAGGGTGGGATTTTCAAAACTCCATTTCTTTTCAACTGCTGGAAGATAAAGTCTTGCAGGCACTTGTCAAAGTTGCACCCAAGGAGCCTGTTTATAGCTAGCTACAGTGCATACAAAGACTATGTAGTTCACAAGACCTTTACGCTATAAAACACCTTAAGACAACTTTAATATTTTCCTTTCACTAAATTTCAGTCGTGTTACCAAGTGTACATGTACATGGAATACACAGTTGGGCCCTTTTATTACTTAATTTAGGAAGAGCTACTGTAAGCATAATTTGAACCGTTTCTTTTGGGAGAAGTATTGAAACTTCATACATGTTTTAGGATGAGTAAGGAAGTGGTGTCACTCACAGTAGGAGCCTTATTTAGAGCCCATTGATGTCAATGGAAACACTTCCCTTTGCCTCAGTGGGCTGTGGACCAGGAGTATGCACGACTAACTGAACTAAGGATTCTGCTGACTGTATCATATGTATAAGCTGTACAGTTTTAGAAAATAAACAGATTTACTGAGCCAAAATACTTAATGTTTAATTTAAAAAACATAGTATAAAAAGAATGGGTTTTGCTTTACTGATGTTTTAAGCTTTAATTTAATGTAGCATAGTGAAAAAAACACCAAAACTTCTAGTTTTGTATCATCAAAACCAGATGGTCCATGAAAAACTTTTGGCTAAACTAGAGTTGGGAAAGCTAGTAAACTTTGGCTAGTCTAAAAATGTGCTCAAAATTGTTATATCTGATGATATATTCAGTTTTATAATGTGAATTTTTTTGGCTGTTTTTGTGAAATCCTGATAAGGTGTTATACAATTTAGACAATTATAAGAAACTTTTTTGGATGCTACTGTCATTATTGTTCTGCTTTGGAATTAGAAAAACAACAAAATTATCCTACTGCAGTGAAGTGGAGTATCCTGGAAAACATCACAGTGAAGAACTAATGAGAAGAAGAATTGTTATTACTTATTATGGACTTTCTGTGTTTATGTGATGGGTCAGATTTGTTTGTCTCGAAATAATAAAAAAACCCTCACATGTCCCAACCCAGAACCTCATGACCTTTGTCCTGGAAGAAGAGTAAGTCTTTTCTCTTTACCATAACAGCAGTGCTGTTAATCCAACATCCCTAGCTGACAGTCACCAGATAGAACATTACCTGAATGCAATGTTGAAATAATAATGACCATAAAGAACGATACATGCAACTTAAAATTTACTTCAATATTAAGTCTACCACTGCAGTCCTGTGACAGTCTTTCTGCATCCTGGAAGGTATCTTGCCTTTAGCCAGTTACTACTCATGCTATTTACTTGTGTGGTCTGAAGAGTGGAAGGAACAGGCAGTTTTGATGAGGTAGGCAGGTAGGAATTGATGCAAATTGTTCCAGACGAATAGAGGTAACCTGAAATGTGTTTCCTATTGCTAATGGAGTTTGTGAGAAAAACAACTGCTCATAATACTTCAGTACAGTTTAGTTGTATTTAAGATCAGAGTTAACTTTTATGGCCTTCTTTCTGGACTTATGTAACAGACTGCCAATGGCAACCAGTATTCTACAATTGAATTGGAGCATATCAAGTGTCTTTGGTTGCTACTCTTAATGATCTTGTTAACATTATACAATAGTCTCATACCTTGGGCATTAGGAACGGATTTCCTAAACCTTTTTTTTCCTGTGGTTCCCTACTAATCCTTTTCAGGTGAGGACTTCTTGCCTCTGCTGTATTAGTGGTTTCATCGTTTCTAACTAAGCTATTTGCATGCAGGAGGCAAGCAGATTCAGGTTCTCTGTTGTGGTGGATTGACCTTTGCTGAGCGCCAGGTACCCACCAAGTCACTCTCACTCCCCTCTACTTCCCTCAGCACGACAAGAGAGGAGAAAATAAGATGGGAAGAGTCCATGGGGTACAATAAAGGCAATTTAATAGGAAAAAGCAAAAAAACAAGCCACGTGCAAAGTGAAGCAAAACAAGATTTTATTCTCTACTTCCCATTGGCAGGCAATGTCTGGCCTTTCCTGGGAAGCAGGGCTCTGGTACGTGTTGCGATTGCTCGGAGGACAAGCGTCTTCACGGCTGACCCCGTCCGCCTCCTCCTTTCTCTTCCTTTTGTACTTGAGCTGACATCATGTGGTGTAGAATATCTATTTGGTCAGTTTGGGTCAGCTGTCCTGACTGTGTCCTCTCCCAAGATCTTGTCCACCCCATCTCACTGGGCAGGGTAGGGGGAAAATGTTGGAAAGCCAGCCTTGGTGCTGTGCGAGCGCTGCTCAGCAGCAGCCACAGTACGGGCATCCTACCTGCCTCCCAATACAGAACACAGCAGCATATGAGCTGCTCTGGGGAACATTAACTCCATCTCACCCAAACCCAATACATCTGTGCAGGTATTTCTTTATTTCAATACTGAAATGTGGTCATGGTCTAAGTTTCGCAAATATAGATCAAGCTTTATTTCAGTGGGGCTACTCACTGAATAAGGACTGGAATGGAAAGTCCTTCCAGGAAGTTAAAACTACTGGTTAAAGAAAACCACATTTAAAAACATGGTAATAAGAGGGCTACAGTAGGCAGTACAAGTGCTCTATTCAGCAGCATTGTGCCTCTGAAGAAGCCAAGGTTTAGTTACAACTTGTATATGACATTTAGTTCCTTTTTAACTGCATACCCAAATCCCTGGTAGCTCTGCTAGCCTGATATTTTTATTTTCTTTTTTTTTTTCCTTTCCAAGCAGAAATATATAGATGTGTGTATAAACGTTTTCATGCATGTCTACTAAGTGTTGTGAATTTATATCAGTGAGTTGCACAACAAAGTCAGATGGGTACACATAGCCTTGTAAATATTGATGAGATATGTCCTTTGGTCTTCTGTAGTTTCACAGGAGGGTGCTGGGTTAGGATTTTCTTTTCTTTTAATCTGTCTGGGCTCAGGACCTTTCTTTTTCTTTGAACATTAAGGTCTAGTGAATCAAAGTCTCGAGACTTCATCCATGGCAAGTGACCATTTTCATACATTAAGGAGTTTAAATGAAAAGTTTTATTGCCTCTACATGCTCAACCAGACCCCTCCAGAATTAAAGATAATGAAAAAAAAAATTACATTGTCATTATAAAGTTGTGACTTCTAAAATTCTCTGTACAAAATAGTATATCATTTTGACTTGTTCATATTAGGCATTAAAGTTTATTTGGAAGATCCTTGTATCTTAGCAAACCTTTTGAAAAACGGTCATCTGTGTTTCAAGTTTGTGAGGGAACTTGGAGCAAGGAAAACTTAATGTGACATTGGGTTAACATTTCTCAACAGTGTCCATGTCATAAAACTGAAGACATTTATTTGTAAAATTTGGCCTTAGGGTACAGGGACAAGTAGGGGATAGGCAGTGAGGAGTAATAAAGATTTGGATCAGAGAGACTATGGCAGAAGCTTGTGAATTTGTAAAAAGCCACGTGTCTGAAAAAGATAATTGGAAAGAATAGACTTAAATAACTATAAAACATTTCTTAATTTGTGACCTACAAACTTTAAAAAAATACCAACTCTTCAAGTCTCATGTAGTAAAATTACTCTGCAAATCAGAACTCAGGCAGAGTTAACTTTGGAACCAGTAATGAGTGTATATTAAAAGGCTGTTGGTCCACCAGCTGAATGATGTATCCAGAGAAGTCTTGCAAAAATTAAAATGCTTCCCTTTAGAACTAATGGGTGTCTTTGCATTGTGCACCAAGTACCTGTAGAGAGGAGTAAGGTAAATTCCAGTCAAATGGTCTCTTCTCCCCATATGTCAGCTCAGTGATGCAGATCTTTATGGGACTAGTTTAAATCCAGCCTTTACTCAAGCCACACTGTGCTCTCCATGCCCTTGTCCTGTGAAGTAGTGCCATGCATACAGAGCAGCTGTTGGAAGCATGTCAGCTGTTACCTCCTCTGAGGTGGTGACTTACACAAGTTAACTCAGATGCTGAAGATTGCCAAACACTTAATGGAGATGCCAGAATATGTAGCATGTAGCTGCGTATTCAGAGTACTTCTCCTGCAAATGTAGAAAACATTTTTGAAAATATCTTGAAAGACATTTTGTAAAGTAGGTAGAGATACTTTTCTTTCTTCCCTATTCACTTTAGAACTCCCCTATGAAATGTGAAGAGAATTACAATTGTTGATCTGGCAAATTTGTATGTTTTGAGAGGAAAGAGTTCTTACAATAGAAGACTAAATAACATAATGATTTACTTGTGGCCCCGGTTTTGAGAATTTATGTTTTGCCTTTAGGTCAGGAAATATTTAAAAGCTGATCCTACACAAACCTGTGCTTTGGTCCTAGAACTAGCAAATAAAACGCATCGTAAATACTGAAACACCAAACAAAAGAAGCTGTTCTGATGGTATAGGTTGAAGCCCAGGAAGTAAGAAAAGGGGAGAAGGAAGGACAGACTTTCTTCATAATGTTTGCCTTAAAGTTACCTTGCACATTAGCTCACAGTGACATTCTGTAGCTCTGCATATGAAGAAAGAGTTTATCATAATTTCAAATCAGAGAAATAACTATTAGTCTTCCAAGCTGTTTGAATCCATTTAATACTAAGAGGTGAAAAAGCCACCCAAATCCATGGCAGTATTTTAGACTGGCTGACCTAGTTAAAGGCTGGCTGATACGTGTTTGAGGCCTCGAAGTTGTAAGTGCAACGTTCCTGTGAGGGGGCAGCCACGCACACCCTTACAGCTAGAGAAAGTTTTGAGTTACAACCCCGCATAACCATACTAGCCAGGATAATGTGCAGCAGAAATTCTTTCTCTAGTTTGTATGTAGGTGACAAGGTGACAACATGCAGTGAATGCTAACTCAGGTGTTGACTCTGTGCCTTGGGGAAGCTGTTGGAGAAAAGCACAAAGAGGAGATTTTTTGCTAATGCATTAGTTTGGCACTGTGAGATTCAGTTCATGTATTTAAGTCATAACTTCCAAGGGCAGAAGGAACCACAGTGGGTGCTCCCTGGCCTCGGTGTGGCACAAATTTTTAAAGACTCATTACTGCTCCCTACATCTATTACGTGATCCTGTAATAACTCCTATTCCAATGCATATGCAGAAACAGAATGGTTTTGACGTGCATCAAGTCAACCTACCATCCAGATGTTTTCCGGCACGTTATATAATTATTGATATGAAAATCTAAACAAGGTATACTGTGTAAAGGCAGCCAATGTCAGATCATTATGGATGAGACCATCAGTCTTGTTGCTGTAACAAACCCTGTATTCATTATTGTGGCTCAGGGCGTTATTTCTTTTTTTCTTTGCCAGAATTGGCTGTTAATGAATATTGCAAATCATAACCCAAATTATGTCCCTTAAGCTGTCTTAATTTTTGATTTGCAGTGAAGAGTTCAGGAGCTTGATTTGTGTCACGGCAAAGCATTTCCTGATGAAGGAAAGGGAGAGAGACGTGCCATGGAGGGGCTGCAGAATTATGTGTGAACAAGTGGTAGTTCAGACTTCTGGTACAGAGTAATCTCCATGCTGTGCTTCAACTCCACCCTGGACTCTCTTCTGTGAGCTCCCTCACAAGAGCTAGTGCTGACTGACGGTTATTTTCATAAAGACCCAAAATGTTTCACCAGAGAGATTTAAGCTCTACTGCTAGTGATGTATGTCAGCTCTGTTTGTGTCATAAATTGAACATTTTGGGGGAAAGAAGTGAAAACACACTGAAATTTTACTTCCAAGCTGATAAGAAATTGGACTTTTTTTTACTTCCCATCTTATCTCCAGATAATGCTTTTTTCCTTTTGAAGGTTATGGACTAACTTTTGATTAAAAACCAAACCAAGACAGAAGAAAAATCACAATAGAACTGTCAAAAACATATGTCAGTTAGAAGTTACAGAGAAACATTGGGATTTTTTGGTTGAGATGTTTCTTTTTTAAAAATTTAATTATATGTTTTATGCATGTTTGACCTTTTTACAAAAGGCTGTGAAGCATGCTTTATTGACTGCCACGAGTTGCAGTAAAAGTAAAGTTCCAGCAGAACACTTCTGAGGAGGAACTTTTAAAGACAAATTAATTAGCTCTGGGTCCAATTTTGTCTGCACCATAATGTGCATTAGACGTGCAAATTCAGTGGCAACTGGGAGTAGTATGTGGACACCTGTTAACATCTGTTTTCTATCTATCATTTACTGTCCAAACATTACAATCTCATTGTCATATTGACCTTAAACTGAAGTCACTCATGAAATAAGAGCAGTAAGTCACAGTAATTGCTTGGATCAGTTCAAGCAAAGGACCAAGAACTCTTGGAGCTGTTCACTTGCAGGGCATAGTTTATAGCCCAACTTCTCAAACAGATATCTAGGGATAATTGGGAAGGGTTGGCCTCTGTGAGATGGGGAGATGTTGTGCAATGGGATGTTCTTGTTGGCTAGTTCTTTCATGTGGGTGGGGTTTTGTTGTTCTTATTTTTATTGTTATGGATTGTGAGATGGGGAATTGTTTTTCCATTAGAAAAGGCAAAACAACTGCTTTCAGTGTAGAATGACCTTTTAGATTATGTGCATGAACCACAAACAAAAAGAACACAATGAAATACTCCATGGGCAAGCATAGTGAGCTTGACTCACCACTGTGTTACTCCAGTTCTGCACCAGATCAATTCAGCTAAACAAAAATGGAGCTTTACCACCCATAGTATCTCAGAGGAAGAAGTCTCATTCTGCCCCTCACCAGAATGCTGGTTTGCAGAGAATGAGCAGTGCTGATTCACTGTGGAGAGAGAATTACTGTCCGTGGGGACTGTATGGGCTCTATGGGCTGAATGTACATGACGTGATGTATCCTGACGTGATGTGACATGCTTCATGAAGAGTGTACTGAAAAATTAGACTAAACAAAAAGATCTGTGGAAGTTCCATTTCCTAGTTCACAATGACCTCCATAATATCAGAGAAGGTGTCAGCACTTTGACTGTTTTACAGAAAATACTTGCATCTATGTCAGTTCTAGGAAATAGGCCTTCTAATGGGTAGTGGCTGACATAACACATATGTCACACTTATCCTTGTTAGGATGTTTTGAGGCTTTCCTTTGAGTAGCTCCCTACCACAGAAATAAATCATCTCCTCATGGATAGCAGATGAACAACAACATGTGAAAAAGAGGATTTATGGCTGTGGCTGCATTTCTAAGTGCTTTAGGTGCCCTGGACTGTAGTTCCATAGTGCCTCCTAGAGGCGCAGACTATAGGTATGAAGGCAAGGAGCTGCAGTATAGCTGATACGCTGAGGCGGGATGCAGTGCCAATTGTGTATTTACCAGGGTGTTGGCTGATTTCCTCTGCAGCTGTTATGACTTGTGAATATTTAATTCATTTGATGCAATGGAAATGCTCAGTACTTGGCCTCTGAACCAGTGTAGACTGTCTGTTAATATAAGATAGTGCTTTATGGTTTCTGGCTTGCCTTTATTCCTCCACTGTGGATGCTACGCTAATAGCTACGCCTTCCAGGTGAAAAAGGAATTCTTTCTTTCCAGGAGGTGGTGAATCTAGGTAAGAATTATGCAATTCAATGAATGTGATTCACAGAGGAGAATATTGATTGGCAGACTTAACTACATTGTAAACACTTTTAATCTTCAGTCAAGATAATGACTTGCAAAACCCAGACTAATTTGTTTCTGATGACTGATTCCAGTAGACTGTGTTCCTGAAAGCAAAGCAAGTTGTACACTGACTATGAAAGTCATGGCTAGTCTTGCAGTCTCTAGATGGTTGCTCCAAACCTTTTCACCTATATTGACACTGAGTTCACTTCCAGTTGGCTGGTAGGTAGTATAGAAAATAATTAAATATGGATTTAATATGGAATAGAAAGGGATGAATTTGGACATTCAGTCTGTTACTTGTTTTGACACTTGGCATCCGGAGGATGCATTTCTGGCATTGCATCGTCCTGGCCTTTTTTCTGTAACTTGCCTCATTCAAAGTGGATGGGACTGGTGTATGACCTGTAATAGCCCCAGGAAATCCACTGTTTTGCACAGGCCATTAGACATTTCTGAGATGGTTTAAATCATTTCAGTGTGCTGCAAGGTTTTCAAACACTTTATGAGAATGACCCATTTCTGAACAGAAAAGATATGTCCAAAACTACACATCCCTTCTGTTTACAGCTTCTTCCATCGTTGCTTCCAATCTGTGGTCATGTTACCCATTTGCAAACACATTATTTTCCTGTCCCTGTTCAGTGGTGGATGCAGGATAGGACTACTTGGGAAGCAAATATTTAATGTGTCTTCCACCAGTCTTTACTGTGACCAGTGTTTTGTTCTTTCTGAACAGAAGATAGTGATTCTGGATAATGCTACAATTAACATGGCTACCTTCTAAGTTTGTCATGCTCTTACTACTCATGCTTCTCTGGTCCTTATTTTCTGTATGTCTTTGTTCCTTGCTCCTGCTGATGACTCCAGTTCCTGTGGCAGCTGCTGGCTCTTTTCCAGTTGTTAGTCATGGTATTAGGGGAAGGCATTTTCTTGTCTGTCCAGAATCACAACAAGCATCTGGACCTTTATCAGGCAGCGAAGCAGAAGTGTAAAGCAGAAGCAAAGTCAATGTAACTGGATAACTGAATGTGTAATGGGAATTCTGTCAGTACAGGACTATCAGAACCTGATCTGTGCTGCATGACAGTTGTAGGACTACAACTAGATATGGTAGATATACAATGAAGGTGTTCAGCTTGGTTTTGAGTTGCTTGACATCCTCTCGGATTGGGGTGAGAAGTGCAGTGTATTTAACACTACAAGTTGTTGTTAAATAGACTGGAGGCATTATGGCTTGGACTAGATAGGCTTTTTAAAAAACAGAACAAACATACACATTTTAATGTATATAGAGATTTGACCAGGAGTAGAGGGAAACAGACTAAGTAGAAAAAGTACAGGACCTCATGAACACATTTCTGTGCTGAGATGCTATCAGATGGCAAAACTTTGATCCTGATGGAGACTTTGTACTTGTTAGGGAACCAGTTAATTCTAGGTTCATGTGAATATACAGGGCTGTGGTTTTTGTTTTCAGTGAGTTATCAGTTATCACTAAGACTGAAAGAAAGACCAGACTGACCTCTTCATTGTCTCAGAAAAAAAATATTTCTGTTGATTCTATCTGCTTAACATCCAATTCTTTGTGCAAACAGATAGTGCTGTCTAGGAATGGCAAGCAAGGCTGTATATTGGGAAAAGATAGACTCCAAATGCAGATGCCATTTCATATATATGAGCAAAGCCCAACCAATATTGGGAATGATTAGTACATAAAACTGGCTAAAAGTATTTTCAGATATTGTGATGTAAAATATTGTGTCTTTTTTTTTTTTTTTTTTTTAAGAAAAAAGTACTGTGTGAAACCAGATGAGTTTGTAGCAGAAACAGTTGTACTCCTGATGATATCGAAAATCCACCCTGACTAGGTACAGCCTACTCCCAAAGGGTGTTCCTCAAACACTTCTAGGTCTTGGGGCAATCTCAGGATTCCCCTGCAGCAGCTTCTTGTCCAATTTAATTTGGGAAAAAAAACAACCAACTGAAATGAACTTATTTTTCTAAAACTGAAATTTCCTGTTGAAATTTTCTTCTTGCAGGAGACTTTCAGGTGCCACGTTTTGACTCCTGTTTAGAATGAAGACTTGTTTGTTAATGTGGGAAATTCCTCTGCACAGAACACAATGTCCAGGCTTTTATAAACTGTTGCAGAACTGTGTCTCTCTCTGATGATGGAGACTTTATGCCAGGTCAGTACCTCAAGGGTAGGAGAAAGATGACATCAGGTTACTCAGCAAACAATCTCACAGCTTCTCCTGTAGTCTTTGTTCCTTAGACAAGTTACTGCATTTCTAAAGTGTTGGGATTTTTTTTTTTCCTAAGGCAAATTAACGAGCAGACAATAATTATCTTGTTGTGGTATCTCAAACTGAAACAAGGTGGCTGAAATATCTGCATGTAGACAGGTGAAGTCAGAATTATGCCCTAGTATTGTGTTGTCCTCCTCAAATTTACTGCTAAGTGTTCAGCAATAGATTAAGTAATGTGAGTCTTTTATTCTGTAATAGAAGTGTGCTTCTTATGGTCAGTTAGGACAGTTTTAAGAATAATGACTTGTATCACGTGTATAAGATCAGAGAAGGCTCAGGTAGTGATTTGAATAGTTTTGGCATTCTAAAATCTTATATTTTTATTCTCTGAAATTGGATTGCAGATTGCATTTGAATGCAAATTTGCATGCTGAAGTGTGTCTGAGGTTGGGACTGGCAGGTATAAGCCAACACCTGCAGCAACAGCTAAAGGACACGTGGAGTCTGTCTTTTACTGAGTCTGTGTTGAAGCATTTTTGCTGTGAGACTGCAGATGACATGCTTACCTTTCCCACTTCTCCAACCATAGAATTTGCCATAGTTTCTCCAAACTTCACAGTGCTGATTTTGACTGTCCATTAAACCATCTGCAGCCGACTGACTGACTCATCTTGTTTTATCAGATCATTTTCAGCAAACCTTATGAACAAATTCCATTGTAAATTTTCCATTTATGAAGTGTTGTCATATATAATTTCAGATATTTCCATCAACGACAGTGTAATCACTTTCTTCTTCGTATGTCTAATTGCAAAGTTATCTGTAAAAAAAATCGTGTTACCAGCATCCAGTGTTATTATCAAGCACGCCTTGAATTCTACTATTGAGGCTTTTGTCATTTTTAAAAAACTGCAGAGTTATGAAAGAACAAAGTAGTCTCAAATAAGATAATGCATTTTTAGTTTATTTATGGTTGCTGTTCGTGCACCTTTGGAAAGAATTATGGATCTACTCCTCTGTCTATGTGATTAAGTGATGAAACATGTCTGTGATCTGCTGGTACAGACTTGTTTTTGTTATCAGAATTTATGCAGGTAAAGTTCTGTGTTTCAAAGGTAAAGCTTTGTGTTTATAAGTAATTTTTCTGTGAACTGGTACTTTCCCATAATGAAAGAGCTGGCTGAGAGTACGGTTTTCCGAGTTAAATGAGATCGTCATTATCCGGGAAGATTTTCCCTGGAAATTTTTCAGCACTGCACGAATGGAGAGGTCCCTTGGAAGCTCTTCCTGCTGATACATAAGTGAGGCTGCTGAGAGCTCTTTGCCATATGTTTTTGTAGCTCCCATAATCTGCAAACCGCACTTGTGTGGTCAAAGTGTAGCTAACACAGAAAGGAGTGTTTGTGAGCTTGTGACTGAACTATTTTCACAGAAGAAAACCAGCTTTATCTCTCTAATCCTTCAGCTGGCAGGCAGGACATGAAAAATGAAGGTAAGACACTGTACCTATTTATTCCTTGATTTTTACCCATAAATTTTAACCTTGTGGTTAAAAAACCCAACCAAACAAAACCAAAAAAAACCCTCAAATGTAGACAAGTAGAAAAATAATACTCCAGAGTGCAAGAGCTTATAAGTATCCAAACTCTAAATATGTTAACACAGCTGCATGTCATGTGACCCACCACAGTTCTGACACAAAAATATGTGAAATGTCTGAAAATGCCCAGAATATGGCAAATGTCTGGTGATCCTCTAATTGAACAAGAGCAATGCAACTGTTAAAAATCAAAATTGAATAAATGAAGAGTTGTGCTGAAATTATATAAATAGCTCTTTCCCTTAGATAATATTTAAAAGGTCCAACTAAAGCCCTCCCACAGTAATGCTGTGCAAGCTAGAGATCTTTCAATGCTTCCAGAACACATTACTTTTCCTGTGAGTGATCCAGCTGCATTTTAAGGCATTCTCAGGATCTGTTTGGATTTTGGGTGAGACTAGTGTGCCACAGTTCATTCAGAGGCGGTGTCTTCAGATGGTGCTCAACAAGGTAGCATGGAACAAGACATATTTTGACTGTGCCAGTGTAGTACTGTAAGTGGTGTAATTGCTGTTGCTGGTTACCCTAATAGCTTGTCTGTCTTTATCTAGTATATTCTGAATTTAGCTCAAAGGGTGAAGCTGTTTGTGACTCCTGGGCAATGGCCAAAATTCTGTGTGCTTCTGGTCTTGTATCAGCTGTGGTAAACTGTGCCCTCAGCCGTAGTTGGATTCCTGTGGTGGGTAAAGCAGTACTGAGAATACCAGCTGCACGCTTAGTGTTTGGAAATAAAAATTCATTCCGAGTCAAGAAATGAACCAGTAAATCTTGAAGGCCTAAAGTGAAGTGAAAAGCACATTAAAAAATCACAAAAACTTGTCAGAAAATAAGAATTGCTTAGAGAAGTATTAGTGGAATTTACTCAGTCATAAATGTTATCTCCTTGCTAGGTCTTCTTTCAAAGCCATAATTGTTTGTTTTTTAAATTTAGTTACTGTTTAGTAATAAATCTAATAAGCTTCTGTAAATAACTACTTACCCCAGAGCAATAGATGCAGGCTTTGACTACAATAATAACTGCAGAAGATTATCAGTTAAGTCTGCACAAAAAAGAGAACAAAGGAACTTAAAGTGTCTTCATTAGCATTTTAAAACTAATTTTAATTCCATGCAATTTAAAAAGCAATGTTTCCACGTATTAGTAATTTCAAACAAAAAATAATACTACTTTCATAGTTTTTTTCATATTGTTCTTTATCATCTCTATTACTCGAGTAAAAATGTCGTTTCTTGCTTTAATGCAGTTCCCCATTTTTTAAAAGGTATTTTGTGAAGGAATCTTTTCCACTTCATAAAATTTCTGTGTATTGTACTTCCAACCTGTGATGCTGAAAGTAGACTGTCACCTCCTAGTTATTTGTTGCATTCAAAGATGTTGCCAAAATAGATGTCCGTTACTGCTGGCTTTTAACTGGTTCTTCTTTTGCTAGAATTTGCAAATATTTTATAATTGTGACCAGAATCTCAACTAAATATTTTTCAATTTTATTTTCCTCGATCAGGAAGAAAAAAGATAGAAAAAGACAGACTCAGAAGTTTTGCAGATGATCAATTTTATTCTGTGTCTTTCTGGACTCAGAATATATAAAGCATGTTTGGAATTAAACTATCAATGATCTCAGGTATATGCCTACGTTTTGCATTTTTTTTGTTAAGTTAGAATCTGTGTCTTTTGGTACAGGTACTGCTTTGATTCATCTGGTTATTCAGAAAGTATGAGTTACTAGTATTACCTGAAAATGTTCAGTGTTGTTTCTATGTCATATCAGAAATTATTGCTTCTAATAAATATATTTACAGTATATTTTCCTACTTATCTCATTGCCATTATGGCTTCTCTATAGATGTCTCATGCTTACCAAATAGAAGGGCCCTTCCTTCACAGACCTTCACGAATTCAGACATTTGAAACGACATTGTGGCTTGTCCAGCAGCTGCTTTGTGCAAATAGTGTCAAGAGGCAGAAGAGAGCATAGAGCGTAAAAATGAATAGGAATGATGTGAAGGCTCCTGCATGCTGGGGTTTTCTCCAGGACTTTTCTGTAAATTGGGCGGCAGATCTTCTGAGCTGCTGTGTCTTGAAGCTTCAGGTATATAAGCATTTTCAAAGACGTATAGTCTCATAAGTGTATGTGTGATGGACCCTGTTCACAGTATCTAACAATTTTTTCTGAAAGATAAAAAATGTTACTAAAACTGTAATAGTATTACATTTACGTTACCAGAGGTTTTGATTTGCTAGGCGTCAGGATATTCCTGTTTGAAGAACTGTTCTACTCAAAATTGTGTGTGTATCTTCTAGGACAATAAGAGAAAAATTTGTAATGTCAAAAAAAGGTCATTTCTGGCACTGAACAAATTATTTGAGGCAATTTACTCCTTATCCACCAGAAAAATATAGTCTGAGAAGGATACTGGTGGTGATACGTGCTCGCTTCGGCAGCACATATACTAAAATTGGAACGATACAGAGAAGATTAGCATGGCCTCTGCACAAGGATGACTTGCAAATTCATGAAGCGTTCCATATTTTTTTAACTACCTGAAAGGGGGTTGGAGCGAGGAGGGGGACAGCCTCTTCACCCTTGTGGTGTGTGACAGAACCAGAGGTAATGGATGCAAGCCACGCCAAGGGAGGTTTAGACTGGACATTAGGAAACTTTTTCACTGAAAGGGTTATTTAACATTGGAATAGCTTGCCCAGGACTGTGGTGGAGTCACCATCCCTGGAGATATTTAAACAGAGTGTAGACCTTGTGCTTAGGGACATGGTTTAGTGGTTAGCTTGCAGTGTTTGGTCAAAGATTGGACTAGATGATCTTGAAGGTCTCTTCTAACCAAAGAGATTGGTTCTGTGATTCTGTGATAGGGAGGAGGCAGACCTCACCAGGGGTGTGTTTCTCTTCTACCTCCTCTCTTGGTGATTAAGCTATTAATCTGCAATGGTGGATGCCATAGTTGAATTCTGTCCTCTCCTCTGGAGATTTAGATGCTATTAGAATGGGACACGAGCAATTAGCAGCAGTGAGGTCTACTGCAATGTGATTGCAGTTGTTCCTCTTTACACTTTTTGCTTCACAGGAACAGTCTGTGGGGCTAATGCCCTCTCTGCTAGGGGAATCTGCTTTAAAGGTGTTCTCAGTCTTGATGGCAGCCACTTAAACACTGCGTGCAAAACGAACCACTTTCAATGGACGGGGTGAGAGCCTACCACGCAATCCTCCAGTATATAGTCACACAAAGTCAGATCAAAGTTCAAAACCATGCTCTGTCTGATACGAGTTTGAATTTGGGTCCCTGACTCCTTGTATGAGTATCCTAGTAGTTACTCTTCAGATCATTCCAGAACAGAATAGGTCCAATAAGCCACTTCATACAAACTACTTCAGTAGTAGTTGAGAGTCAATGAGCAATAGAATGACTCTGCAACCTGATATTAATGGTACTTACTTTGGAAGCTGAGGCAAAACCTGTTATAGTCAAGCCAGGAGGAAAGAAGCTTCCTCAGTGTAGCAAAGGAGTGAATTGTATATAAAAGTCAGTGAGAAGTATTGTTTTACACCAGTTTTTTAAATCTTGTCTTACATTTCCTTGTCTTTTATGTTTGCATTTGCCAAATGTTTGCCTTTTCCAAAAATGTGCACTCTTGAGACATATGAAATATTTCATGTTAAATAGAGTACAGTGGGCTGGGTGGAGATGGTAGTGAGTTTGGTGTGGAAACCTGGAAAAGATGTAAATTCGGTTCAGTTTGAACCAACATGCTTTTTCAAACGTTTGTCTTGGCAACTGTACTGAAAAGCCAGTTCTTTGCACAGCCCTAAGCCCTTCTTTGCAGCTGGACCCCTGCGTTTTACTAGGAAAGTTTTAGCATAGTCCCTGGAGCTGTTCATCCACGTCACAGAGGCATGAAATGGAAATCTCACTAAAATTTAGGGTTGTCTGAAGTTTTTGGAAATAGGGGAGCTCTAAAATGGGATTTAATGATGGCATCCACAGTATGTGTACTACTAAACTCTCTGAAGACACACCATTGTTTTCACAGATTCCCTCTGTTGTTTGCTTGTCAAACAGATACCTCTGATGCATATTCTTATGGGAAATATTAGAAGGAGGAGAGCTCTTGACTTGTATGCATTGTTAGCTGGGAACAGAGACATTCCCTTTTCTAACTTTTTCATTCCATGATGTAATGAGAACATTATAAACCAGGGCAAACAAATTGCAAGTGCCAAGCTTTTTCCTAGATGCTGTTTATGATCAAATACACCCATCCACTCTTTTAAATACCTCATAATTAAACATGCAAAAATGGAGACTTAATTTGAACATGTAAATTAATCACATGTTGTAACAATTGAAATTCATAACTGAACATCCATTAGCAGACAACGCTGTTCCTTATTCTTTTGTTTGCATGTTTATAGTAATCACGCAATAGGATTTATAGTGCATGTCACCCTTTGAAAATTAATTCTGCATCAACTTAGGAAATGTGTTCCCATTTCTATTGTATACTTTGCTCTATAAATGCAAATAATTGCAAATTAAGCCCCAGATGTCTAAAGAGCAGCAGAAGTGACCATTGTTTGATGTGTGATGCACATCATGTCATTTCTGTGTCACTCCTCTAGGGGTTAAATGAGTTTCATGGTTTGGACATCTCAGGAAAATAATAAACAATGTAGCTCATCCAAAAAACATCTGCTGATTTTTATTATTTTTTTGTTGTTAAAAAGAAGAGAAAGATATTTAAAATATGTTTTCAATTGCCTGCTAAGAAAATAAGTTTACATAAAATAAACCTGTTTTCATCCTGAAAAATTATGGATTTACCTTCTGCAGTAATTTAGAAGAAGCCAAAAATTATCCACATTGTGTATTTAGCAAGTAAAAAGAACTCCGTTGCCATCGTGGGCTACATTAAATATAGATGGATGAGAATGAGGTCAGTGGAGTGAACGCAAGCTGTACCCCTCTGAGCTAATGTGCGTGCACATTACCTTAAAGATTTTCGCCCAATGATTGTTTGTACTTGCCTGTGTATTTCAATGCATGTATGAAAGGCCATGAAGCTTTCCCTAGCAAGCATTTTTGAAAGAAACATCCCTTTCACATTTGCATTTCTGTTGAATGCCAGCAGCACTTTTATTGATAGAAGTAGAGTTTACTTTATTCTGCTGGGGTCATAATTCACTGTAGGTCTTGGGCTCTTCATCATGTAATGTGGAGCCTGCTCAGTAAAGCCTCTTCATTAACTTGGATCAGGCTTTGGAATTTCTCTCCATAAACTAGTGCTTACTCTGTCAAAAATAATTGCCTTGAGCTTTCTCACCCATGCAGGAGAAGTTCTTCACAACTGAACCTCTTCTCTGGTTTTATTATATAAATCCAGCTTGATCCTCAGCGTCCTGCTTCTTAATGTGTTATGCAGCTGTCTTGGGCTCTCGGCTTCGCGCCGTCTTCATGTACACCTCCCAGTAGGTCAGTCTCTTCCACTGTGTTGTTTTGTTAATCCTTTTTAAACAACCACTTTTTTTATAGTGCTACTTAAAGGAAATACCTCTCCACTAATGGCTCTGAAGCACTTACAGCCTAAAATGTTGCCATATGCATCTTAAAATTAAAGAATCCTATCTTACCCTATTCTGTATAGTGACGTCGTGTCTATAGACACTGCAGTGAATTGTGATGAAAATGAAGTGGAATTTTTTTAAAAGAATGCCTCTCACCTCCTTACACATGAAGTACTTAACTCCGATGGGAAGCATTTGGGCATACATCAGAACTTGGACTGATCAGTTATCAACCTGGGGCTGGGAGGGAGAGCTGCACTGGGATTAAGTGTTCTAAGTGTGAAGATAGGCAAGTATTTACGAAAATGCAGTAAAATAGCTTTATGATAATTAGTGGAAAGAGATCACACCCTGTCCTTCTGTCCTACACAAGCTTCTCAGTTATTATTGTGGCATGACAGCATATGCCTCTCAGTTTTTAGTGGACTAGGACCATTTCTCATTTGTTTTTGCTTTCTCTTTTCTCACAGTAAGATGTGACTTAAATTCCTAAACTCAAAACCTTCAAAAATTCAACCCACAAGCCCCAGTGGTATTTGGAGTTTATATATTCTTTAACCAAAGGCCTTTACATAACCAGATACTGGTACATTCTTTAGTGAAATTCTTGAAGCTTTGGGTTTAACCACTGCTTCTTGCAGTGATGTGCTTGAAAAAATGTCAGCTATGTAGCTGTACTGGAGGGCTGTGCAGCTAAGTTATGTCCTTTTTCTCAAAGTGGGAGACTGGTGTCAGGGTTTAGATTGAGGCAGGGTCCTTACTCCAGCTCAAATAGTCCTGCGGTGACATTAGAATTTTGGCATCTATATTTAAACATGTTTTGTTATTGTCATTATTGCAGCGAAAAGCTGAAGATTTGGCATGAATGAATCCACTACAAAGATATCTACTGGAGTAAGTAGAGAACTTTAAAGCTTTGCGCGTTTGGAATTGCCTCATTCATTTTTCATAGGTTTTTTAATTCTGAAACCTTTGTGCTGCCTGCAGCAGTGGTCTTGGATGTGTACAGGAGAAGATCTCCAAACTGTGGGCAATGAGACTATTTCTGAGGGAACAATACAGCAAAATCTGTGTTGGAAGGAGAGCTATAAAAGTCCTTAAGGAGGCTTGAGAGAGAAAGAAACACTCCAAGGGTTTAAAGGCCGGAGTTAAACAAAACTAAATAGGATTTAGAAATGTACTTAGAAAAAATAATCCTGAAGAGAACAACCTCCCTTTCCACCCAAAATCAAGAAGGAACACACTATTAAACTGTTCTTAAAGTATTTAGTTTCCTCTAATAATACTCCTGATACAGTGGGCGGTCCAACATGATTCTGTGTGTAATGGCAAAGTATAGTAGCCTTTTGGATACTAAGTCCTCATCTGAGTGTGTTTCCGATCTATGTATGATAAACCTCATTTGCTAAATATGGGAGGTTGATCTACTCGATAACACAGCAGGTGTATTTCAGGTAAACAAAAAAAGGTGTCAGGCTTCTTGATTCTTAATTGACTTGTTGCATTTTTCTCTGAAGTGGGATGTTAATGAGAAATCTCATTGTCAGAACCCTTTTACTGAAATATTTCTGAAGCTTTGTGATTACTTTTCTTCTAAATCCTCCATATAATCTGCATTGCCATTCAGTTTACAATGAAGTAACAATGGTACTGGAAGTACCTAGAAATAAATTCCAAGATTAGGCCTTTCTTTCTTATATCTTTGACAGTATTCTTGTTTAGATATCATGAATGGGGACATCATCAAGAAGCACAGGGCTCAACAACCAGAGTCTAAAGCAGACTAATCTGGCACTGTTATTCTGGGCAGTGGATCCTTTGTGGCCTTAGGCAGACAGAGCACATGATCATTCAGTCTCAGTTTCCCAATCTGTAGTATGAAGTGATGAGAATAATTTCATTCCTATCTCACACAATATTTTTATTTGCTATAGACAGATGAAATTGTATGGAAATAGCCTTAATGAGGATTGTTCAAGATCAGAGCATATTCATCATTCATCATTTAATTGTTTCAATTTTATTATTTTTTTTTAATGAAGAGACTCGGTTCACAATTGAAGAGACCAAAACATTTAAAGGTTGGATTTGTATTCTGGAGAGTGTTCTGAATTTCAAGAAAACTACCCCCCCACTGTTTCATTATGAGAAATATTCTAAAGGCTTTCCAAAAGTTTTGTCTTTATGCAGAACCACAGTCTGTTTATTTCTTCATGCCAAAGATGAGGTTTGGCACAGGATTGTCCCATACCCTTGCCAAAAGCTCTCCTAAGAGCACACTCAGTTAGTTTATATTACTACTTTTGAAAAAGGAAACATTAAAGAAACCATATTTTTAATACCTGGTATAAAGGTCCTCTGAAGGCTGAAAATGCCTTCCTCTGGCCGCACCTCACTGCAAAAGGCTAGGGGAAATGAAGGGAAAGGAGTCCTACAGTCAAAGAGCTGCCTCAGTGTGAGACCTGGGAGCTAGGACTGCTTTGCTTTAACCCTCATTTCCCTGCAGGCTCTGTTTTCCAAAATTGTTTCTAGGTCTGGTTGTCCAAGTGGAGACAACCATGGCTTCATTTTCAGCAAGTCTGGGCACTCTTATCACCTGTTGATTTTACTCTGCTTGTTCAAGGGAAGACGGACCTAGGGATGCCTCTTGCTAGTCTCCCAAAATACTGCAAGCACACAGAGTGGCCAGTGCATTGGTCTGTCCCTCTCGTTCTCTAACCCTATGAGCACTAGCACATTGCCTCTGCAGCTTCTATGATAAGTCAGAAAGACAGAGAAAGACCATGGTTCTTTTATATCCGACTTGCATTTCCTTTGCTCTTGAAGAAGAATAATCTCTAATTGGTGTCTGGAGCCCTGGGCCTTTCCCTCATACCTATGCCTGACACACCAGGCCTCATCTGTAACTTTTGACTTGAGAGACTTGAGGGATGTGCCTAACTATGCTGCAGAGAGACTGCTGTTGACTAAACTGTTTCATTAAAATGCAGAGACTTAACCTTCTTTACACTTCTATGAAGTCTTCAGGTCTGAGATAATATATAAGTAAAACATAGGAGGCTACTGTCATATAAATGCCTGATTCTGAAGCTATGTATTATGCACAGAGTGAGAGACTATTTCAGGTAATTGTAAAAGGACTTATGTATTGTAAAAGAAAGATGTATATATGTATATCTGTGCATTTATTCATTCATCAGAACTCAGATTATAATTTAGAAACTAGCCAGATGTTAAAGCTGCCACCCAGCTGAGTATATCCCTCCTCCTAGAGTTGTCCATTTAGGCCATTCATTGTCTACAGGCTGCATGGGCCAGGCCTAGTCAGCTATCAGAGAGCAAGGAAGTCACTTTTTTCCATTTGAATTCCCCACATTAAAATGGCAGACAAAATTGCTGCATTTAGTTTTCAATTATTTTTTTAATTTTATTTTTTTTAATGAAACTGCCACATCCAGAATTCTGTGTTCAATCACAAACCCTTTTTCTCCTAGGGGTCAGTCCAAAGAATTTCCATTAGGTGGCTGAATACCTAAATGTTAGGAATGCATATCCAAAATCTGCAAATTAAATTTGAGTCCCCAGTCTTGCATAGATGGGATCCTTTTTTTACCCAGAGACAGGTAAGCATATCTGTCTCTGAGATCTGTCAAAAGTTTCACCAGTGTGGCTCAAGTTCCAGGGTGAGGGCCTTTAACACTTTTTAGTGAAAGGTATTGTTGAAGACTAACTCTAAAACATAGCTAACATTGTATTAGGGGAAGATGTTACACTTCTAATCATAAGAATAAACATTTAGTGTCCTTGTTAAAGGACGTCCTGGAGCAATTAGGCCTTGAAGAAGACTATTCAATTGTATATTGCCAGCTTGGCAGGAGAACTCAAGGTCCATGTATCCTTAGCTGAGCTACCTTCATTATAATACTAAAAATCACACCCATAGGTCAAAAAGACCCTTGCCCAGGTGAAGACCCTTCCCCTGTGCATGCGTAGTAGTAGAAGTATTGAGTCAGTAGCATTATAGTTGTGTGTAAATTACCAGCCAATCATTGTAAAGAGGATGAGCTTGAAAAATTAGTAACTTTACATGTTTTGTGTATAAATATAGCATAGAGAGTCCTGTTTAGTGTGCTTGATTTGTGGAAAACCACTGAGCACTCAGGCTTGCACAAGCCTGAAATAAATAAGCAATGTCTGTCCTGAGTGTGTGAGATTTAGCCTCATTGCACACCTGGCGATGAATCCATTTTTCAGACAGCATTATTGCTTGAATTATGAAGTATTTCTACTATGATATGAAAATGAAACCATACTGAAAATTCTTAAAGTACTCAAAGACAGAGTTATTTTATAATCTGCAATTATTCTAAATACTAGTGTTTCTGGAGAGAATAAATGTGGAGAGCTTCAGCGGGTAGATCCTCCTGTCATAACTTCACACTGATACTCAGATGGCAGTCCTTGGAGAACTTAATACTTTCTCTGCTGTAAATAGATAGTTTGTTTAGTTAACCTGCTGGAGGATTTAAAAGGAAATCAACATGTTCTGTAGACTCAAAGAGTGAGGACTGTTTATTTGTACGTTTGGACCTCCTGCATTTTACAGGCCAAGTAATATCGCTCTGTCACATCCTCATTTAGCCGAATTCCTTCAATGTTCGATTAAAGTGTTACCTGTAAATGTAAACTTGAGAGCACATTTTTTTTTTATATACTGTTACTCATTTTGAGAAATTGTGATTCTCTGAGCTCGCAATGAATAGTCTCATTTCCTATGGCACTGGATTCTCTGGTTTTCTAACAAGGCACTAGCTCCAACTGGAGATTTTCCAGTGGCTAGGAAATTCCTGACAGCTCAATAGTAGTGGATTCTCTGAAGCCTAGTAAGTTATATTCACACTGAAGCCTTTCACTTATTGGGAGCACTATTAAGGCCATCCTGTTTACTCATCCAACTCTTTTTCTGCATCATGTTAGGAATCACTTTGTTTTGAGGTGCCTGCTTTTATCAGCATTGTGTTAGGAATTTGACTGTGTTTGAGGTGTCTGCTTTTATCAAGATATGGTGATCGTGCCCAGAAATTACTAAAGGGGTGATACGCACGTGACCACTCATGCAAGTGAAGCTGGATGGCATAAGATTTGTTTCCCTAGGAAACCTGACAACTGTACTGCCAGAGATATCTCTACCCCTGTGGCTTTTTATTGTTGTATTCTGCTGTTTGTTAGACAAGGAAAGATAAGAGAGTTTTATCAGAGGTAAAACAGCATTCTTAGAGGTTATCAGCAATGACCAATGGACTGATTTCTTTCTGACATTCTGCCTGTTTCTGGGGTTGCTGTGCCTCATGGTAAGTCTTTAAAAAATATGTTTAAAATACACTGCCCTGTTAGACTGGAAATGAAAGTTAGTAAATAGTTTAATTTTTTTCATATTTCCAAAGTACTTTGCAACATCAACAGCCAACAGAGGATATGCAAGTGAAATGTTGAGGCTTTGTTTGCCTTCACTTCCGTTTGTAGTTGCTATATCTGAAGATGCTCCTAGATTTTTTTACAGTAATACTTTTCGTTTACCAGTTTGGATCTCCTCTGATGTGAGCCCCAAACATTTCCATTTCTAAGTGCAAAAAGTTGATCCCTACGTAATTATAAATTGGTGCCAGATTCTAACCACACTACCTTACCTACCCTGGTCCTTTGGAAATGTTTTGCTTGCAGCAACTTTATACACCAAACATGTTTGTTTAATAAAAATGTTGTTATGATAACTATAAACAACATATTTTTTATATGACTAATGTTTTCATGAAGTCGCTTTCATTTTCACAGGTCACTGCTTCCTTTTCCAGCCTCACAAACAGTTTTCTCAATCATCTTGGGCACTGAGTTGGTGCCTCAGCACTTGGATCTGTGTCCTATGATTTGATCTTCTTTTCAGAGTGTTCTCTCATTTGTCCCTGTCCATGTGCTGTTTTTCTGACACATTTTTTTTTATTCTTGTGCCAGTTTATGACAGTTTTTCTCCATGATGTGCTGTTAAAAGAGGTGAGATATCCAGAAAAAAATCAGACTTAGTGCGAAAAAAAAGAAGCAACTGATCAACAAACTACCTAGAAAGTAAGTAATTTTTCTTTTTCGAATTTGTGTGTGTGTTGCTGTCTTAAAATCTACATTCATTATTTTATCTACAACATAAGGCATATTTTGTAAATGAGCTTAAACCCTCTATCAAATTGTAATTATTCAGAAATAGTCTATCTTTATTCTTAATGATATGCATCACACTAACAGAGTTTGATCTACTGATTATAAGAGTGAAGTTCATCTGAGGTAACAGAGCTTATTCCTTTCTCAGGCATCCAGCCTGAATCTCAGCTGCAAAGTAAGTACCTCTCCACATCTCATTACCAAAATAGCAACCTTCTTAATCCTTTTCTGTGAAGAACAAAGGTTTGATTCAGTCTCTGGAGCAGAAATAGGATCTTACTAATGCACTGGCAACTACAGTGTTGTTATTTTTGCTAGAAAAGGGAGAAACAGGAATTTGCTGATATATGTTAGATTAAGGACTGTTATTGTTTTGAGATTAATCGGATTGTTAGTTAGGCCTTTCCAATGGCAATTAAAAATCTACAAAATATATTGTAATTTAATATTCTAGAGTTCAGGAACTACTTCGTGGAAATTCACTTCTATTCTTTGTATCTGTTCTGAAAGAATCACTCAGGGTATCAGTTAACTGGTGTATTGCTTACTGTGCAAGTGGTGGAATGAGGAGGAAAGTTCTGTCGTTCTTGCCTGAAGTGTTGATCTTCCTGTGCTCAATCCACTTGTCATCTAGTGGATCACAGTTGAGATCCAAGGTGCCAGCGAGGTACTGAGTGCTCAGTCTTTGCTGAGCACTGATGTGGGAAGAGGTCTGTATGTTAGCCAAGTGTCCAGGCTTGAACATGTTGGAACTGACGTATGAATTCACATTTTGAAGTATTAGAGCTCTGATGATGTTTTATGGAGTCTTTTCTTTCTTTTGAAAGATTTGTTGTCATGTAGCGTTGGGCTGCAGTGGACTGTGGAATTTGGGTTCCCTGTGGAGTAGGCTCTCTGTGCCTCTGGCAGCTTGTCAGGATAAAGTTGAAATTAGGATTGCAGAGAAGAGCCAGAGGAATTCCACTTGGTGAATTAAATGTTATTGAGCTTGAGGACCTGGAAAAGGGCGAGGGAAGGAGCTGGGTGAGCTCCCAAATTGGTATGAATGACTGGCATAGAAGGTATTGCTTAGAGCAAAAATAAATGCAGTGTAACTGATCCATTGAGACCAACAAAGTGTTTCTGGAAATGACTGGTGCTTGATAATTCCTAGCGATAGGCAAATGTCATACTCCAAAATACGTGTGGTCCATTGTGCAATTCTGTGTGGGTGTGGATCTTTGCAGGTTATTGGCCTATGCCCTCTGGCACAAAATGTGTTTGCCTAAGTCTTAGCGTGTAGAACTTTTGGTGTTTATCTTCATGTGTATGTGAAATGTTCAGGGTTAAGCGAGGCAGAACTATCCCAGAAACTGAGGTCAGCAGAAGCATTCTGGGTAACTGTTCCCAGGCCTGAGTACTGTCACAAAAAATGAAGACCAGTAAGATGACATTTGCAGATCACGACAAACCCCATGTTTCGCCTGCAGGAGATACGACAAAGATGATGTCTATTGATGGAGTGTGTCGTCTGAGACTTGAGTGAGGACTTTTATTTGTGTGTTGAAAGAGGTTTCTGGGTGTGGTCTAAGGCAACAATGTTGTATTGATATTTTATCCTGAATGTCTATGTCCTCAGAAGGCTTTAAGTATCAAGTTTTGATAAAACAGGAATGTTTCAAGCACCAATAGGATATTTGGGCCCAAGCTTGTTCTCTTACACCACTGTAAAGCTGGGATAATGGTATTATTTCTGAGTGACAGTGGTAGAGCTAGAGTAGGGCTGGACTGGAGAGAGGAAGCTGTGAGTATGTGTGTGTGCCTCAGGCAGTGAAACAGCTGACTGAAGAAACAGCTCATGTACTGTTCCCATTTCCCCTTGATGGTTTCCAGCTGTCCTCTTATTCCTGGCATATGAAACGACATTAATTAATTACAGCTTGTGAAAATAAGTGAGAGGCAGTGTGTTACCCACCTTATAGCACTGCACATAAACAATGTGCTACATACAACAAACTGTGATCACAGATGCTGAGTGACATCATAGTTATTAAGCCAGGAGCTGAGTAGAGAGAAAGTTGCTTTGGCAAAGTAGTCATAGGATAGATGGTTTCTTAGACTGTGCAGTACAGGAAAACATGCTTACGCATGGGAGATCGGTGCGTGTTGCACCTGGACCATGAATGAGAGTTTCATGTACTTCATACTTTGATCATCACAGGTCTCTTAGTATTTACTGAGGCAGGAGAAAGAGCTAAATAGGACAACAAAGGAAGAAGGCAATATTACTATTTTCCCCAACCAGTAGGCACATATTTGTAGGCCATTAACAGTTTTGGGTGTTCTGTTCTTAAATTTCTTGCACATTTTTTGATTAGGGATCCTAGATGGTTTCCTCAGAGAATATGAAGAATAAGTAGATATAAAATGTATTCGAAGAGCTTGCACTCCTATGTTTTCCCACCTCCTGGAATATTGTCAGCATGTGAACCTGAATGATAGGTATTTTTATGCTGCTGCACAAGACTTGATACTGCCTTGCTGCCCAGGTTGGTAGGAAAGTATTATCAGAAATTGACAGCAATCAAGAGATGCAGAAGAAAATGTGTTAAGAAAGGTATAGAAACTATAGTGTCTGAACACCATTGCTGGTCCAGTCCTAAAGGCTAGAAAGATTTTACTGAATTGTATGGGCTGCCACAAGCTCTGTGTAAAGCAAGTTGGAAAATACAAAGTCAAATTTAAGTTAATATTAGAGACTTAGCGGGCAAGGTTGTGCAAAAGTTGAAATATATATGGAGACTGCAGTCATGATGGAAGAGTTTCTGTGCAAAGGAGAAGGTGGCGTTGACAGGCTGATGTTGCCCAACTAGAAGCGTTGTGTAAGCCTGGACAAATTACGCCTGTGGTTTTAAAATATGAATAATAAATGAACTACAGATAACAGTATGGATGATAGTGAAGCTGGACAAATATACTACTGAAGAAAACAATGTTTGGTTACTAAGATTATTCAGTAAATGAATGGCCTGTTGGGCTAATCAAACAATGAAATCAGATAACTCATGGTTTAAATGTCAAATAGGGCTTTTTAAAAATTATTTTATTTGTTTTAGATCCTAGAATGTAACTGTAATGGATTTCTGTTCTGACAGAGGGAACTTTTTTGCTGGATATGTGTGGACAGTGGAGGAGAAAACAATGAAGAAAGCAGTAAACTCATTTGGAAGGATAGGAGGAACTCTTGGCTCCTATGAACTTTCTTTTTCTTACACTTAACTCCTGTTGCAAGCTGAGATCAGATCTTCAAGCAGGTAGTGTCCACTTAGTGCATTAACCTAGCTAGCCACTGGATGGAGACGGCAGACAAACTTCCTATTAGGTGTTTTGCTATAAAAATAATAGGTGGAAAGTAGCCCAAGATCTAAAAAAACAACTAGGAAACATGGTGGAACTGCACAGCAGGCTGAGGCTGGAGGTGAAAGTGGACAAGATTCAGAAGCACATTAGTTTTTATTTCTTACATGTACTTTTTACTCTGGAAAGACAAAACAATAGGATTTGCGTGCATTGTAGAAAGTTCAGTTCTATCAAAGCACCTGATGTTTATCTCATGTCTAAGGCTGATGCAGCTGTAGGAAATCTCACATGTTTGCTGATTGCCATAACCTTAACTAGAGGGCTTTCAGACTGCAATGCTGAAATTAAACTTTTCTCATCCACTCAGTAATACTTTTTTGAGGTGCTTTTTTTCCCTAGGGGCCTGTAACCTTAGAGAATTTGGGAAATTAAATTAATGAGTTTGGTAGAGCATATCTTGGTTTCATATTTTCATGAGGAGGCGAATCCTGAAGGAACATGTGTTTTTGAGCAGGAGAGCACTCAGCTTTCTTAGTGTCGCAGGACTCAGTATGAGGTTGGGAAAGTGTCGACGAGGAAGAGTTTTGATACGCAAAATAAGAAGTAATCATATCAATCCAGAAAACAAAGAAAACTACCATGCTCTGTCAGGCTCTTCAAGCTAGTGAGCAAGGCCGGTCTTTACTGGACTGTGAGAATATTACACAATATTCATCCTGTATTTCGACTCCTCTCTGCTTGAGTCACTGAAGGTATGTCTACTCAGGGTTTGGCAGGCAGATATGAACTCAGTCTGTCCACACTCCAAGCTGGCTGTGTTAAAGCTGGCTCTGAATAGGAAGCTGTGTAGCCATCATTAGCATGTGGCTGAGCCTGAGCTAAGAAGTCCTGCTAGGAAGAAGAATATATTACCTTGGGATCAGCATTACAGGCCTGCAGTTACATGACTTTAGGTAGCTTCTATATGGACATTTTGAGGCACTTGCAGAGGGAACTGCATCTGTTTGCAAATCTTCCATGGAAGTGCACCTTGAATATGTTAAAAGGGTTAGCCTGACATGGTGATCTGGAAAAATGGTGCCCAAAAGGATGCCCATTCTTTTAAAAAAACAGCTCGAATGACAAGCCAGTGCCAGATCACATCTTTAATAAGTAATCTGCTTTTAGGTGCTTTCTGTCAGGTCTGAGGCTTGATGCATGCTGACGTTAGATGGAAAGACTTAAACCTGTTTGTTTGTATGGAAACCAAACTGGTCAGTGGGAAGGAGTCTGCAGCCATCACAAATGACCACCTTGCATTAAATCTGCCTGAATTAAATGTCACTCCATATACATTACACAAACCACTTGCTCCCTTATTTGCAATGAATGAAAAGTGCTAATGACAGCTTATTTATCTCGTGTCCCAAACTTCTAGGTCGCTTAGGTACTTTTGAAGATCTTTTTCAAATTACTTTCTGTAATTCATTTCCATGCCTCTGATTTTCAAAAAAAACCCCTATTTCTAAACAAACAATTATTTTGTCCTTAGCCTCAAGAGTCCATTAGTTGCTATGTTCTTGAAGCAAATTAAAACAATGCATTCTGTAGGATATGAAACTGTTGGTAACTGTGGCAGTGGATCACTGCAGTCATTAGGTTAATACCAACTACACTGCAATCATTATATTAATACCAACTATTATCATCCAGACTGCTCATCTGGTTTTACTGAGCTTTGTTAATGAAATGGAAATGTATGATTAAAGTCATCCTGTCTGTCCCTCTAAAGTTGTGCCTGTAAATGAGTCACTGTTTTACAAATGGGTGTTGCCAGACGCTGATATTGAATATGGCTCCAGCCATCAGAGCTCTGGGTCCAGCACTGCATTCTTGGAGTCCAGACTGGAACACTGAAATTCCCATTGAAATCTGTGGGAATTCTGCATGGCCAAAGCCCAACTACCTTTATGACTGGCTGTGGCTGCTTGAAGAGAGATGTAGCTCCATGCAGTAGGCACAGAATAGCTTGAGAACTCAATATGAATTTCATGCATCTCTTCACTTAGTCACTTGAAATCCAAGATGGAATTGAGGATACTACATTCCACTTAAGATTTGTTTGTTTGAGGTCAATTGAGTGCCTTCTGTTGTCTCTGGATGTGACACCTTCTGCTCCATTGGCAAAGTTGCAGCTGTGGTTTCTGTTCTCACTGGGCACAAGAGCTGTTTGCACAGAGCAAGCCCTGGTGTGTCAGTCAGCTTGCCTGCTCTGTCCACTGCAGTGGACCTGGCTGGCTGGACAAAGGGTGGAATGTGCTTTAACCTTTTGGCAGATACGTAGCTGCTTGCATGCCCCAAAGTAAATAGCTCCCAAAGATCTTTGGGTGGAGTTGCTTAGAGAAAGCTGTGTCGTATGGGCAAGGTTGACCCAATAGTTAATTTAGCTTGTTTGCTTCACATACAAGATAGAGTTTGAATAGTCCTGGCCTTGGGGAATTTCACATCTGGATTCAAACTCTTTATGGCTACTGTCCCCTGATCTGTGCCATGGGCTGTTCCCAAGTCCTAGTTCTGTACTTTTCCAAGCTTTGTGTTTCATGTCATTCCCTCAGGGGCATTTGTAGAAGTGGGAGGGCCAGATTAGTAGTTGTGAGAAAGAGAAGTATCATCACTGACGTCAATGAAGCTCTGCCACTTCACATTTGCAAGGGATCAGGCCTGTCTGCCAGTGTCAGAGACTGCTGAGGAGGAGGGGAGGCAGCCTGAGAAGTATTGGGTTTGCACTTCACCAAGTGACAGAGAGTCTGAGCGCAGTAGCCAGACACGTTATAAAACAGGCTGTTGGAGGGACAACTCTGTGTGGAGGCTTGAGTCTTGATTTACTCCTGGTCATTGTCCTTATATTCCATGGCTTTAAGGCAACTTGAAAAAAAACCTTAATACATGGACTTCTGTGAGGCTAATTGGCTGAGACCCCTTGTGTGGTTTCTGGGTGGTCTCACGCAGCATAGGAGCCTGGTTGTGGCCATAGCTGCCTTTGTGCAGTTGGGTAAGGCTGTAGTGGAAAATCCAAGGCTGGTTGTTCTGTGTTGCCAAATGTATGGCTGCCCATAAATTTGAAGTCATTAAAGCTTCCAAAATTTCTGCCTGTCTTAGGTTGTTTTAAGTATTTTTGAAAGCATGGGTTTAAAGGAATAATCCTGAATTGAGATGAACAGAGGCTGAAAACTCTGAGTAAAGCAGAAGAGAGCCAGGGTTTTCTTGGGTGCAAAGGGAGTAGAGGAGAGGGAAAAGGCCACTTGGTAATAACACACACTTTCAGAGATCCACTAGTGCTCTTCCCAGAACTGTGCCTGTTTGGTGCATTCCTTCCTTCTCCTGTGCTTTTGCTCATTTGAACAATCTCTCCAGAAATCAGCATTTGGGAATACATAAGAAATAATTCTTTTTGCCAGGTAAATAGAAACAATAGTGGAGTGGGAAAGAATGAATCATTGTCATTAACAAGAGAACTAGGGTTGCTTTCATCATCGACACAATGCAGTGTCTGTTCTCAAATGTCAGGGCTAATAGCGCACCATTTACAAATTAGATTTAACCCCCTCCCACACAAACCCACATAGTCCTTGCTAGCCTTCAAGTTTGGGTCATAGCTGCCTTTCTCTGAGGGCCACCAATAAAACCTTCAAAATGTATCTCCTCCAGACAGTCTGGCTGCTTTCAAGATCGAATACTCCTCCCCTTTTCCCTTTGGATTTTGTTTTGGTTACAGCTACATCACTGAAAAATGTGGAAATGTCTTTGAAAGCCCATCTAAGGCCTTCATTATCCTTAATGTAAGAGGACTTTTATTGTCTACAGATGAAATGAATAATACAAGTAAGAAATATTCCAAGGTTTTGGTTACCTTAATAAATTCCTAAACATGAAGAAACTTACAGATCTTTATCCAATGCAACCAGAAATTATTAATGCAGGTGGGAGTATCAAAAGCTTGAGTATTTCAGCTGGCATTTTACAACATCTTCTGTCGCAATGGTGTTTTTCATCCAGTGTACTGATAGAGTGTAACTATAGCTGCCCAGAAAAGATGTAACAAGGATACCAGTTTCCTAGATAACCATCATGTAGGTGTAGAACATGAGATGCTGCTAATTTCAGATGCTCATCAGGATATTAATAGCCTCCTTACTTTGAAAGTAATGGGCTTGTTTGAATTCCTGGTCTCAAAATAAGGAAACATTCAGAATGTGTGTTTTAGCCAGGATGGCTTTTAAAGTGAAGTTGAAACAGGTAACTGGAAAAAAAAGGATGTAGAAAGAAATTCAGGACTGATTAGAAAAGTCCATTTAACAGCTTCTACTTGCCCGATCCAAACCAAGCAGTTTATTAATTAATAAATCATTCTCTTCTCTTCGGATTGAAAATTCTTCAAAGTGGTTTACATGCAGTTCTTAGCGCAGCTGCTTGCTAGGGGTGTGTGCTCTGTGTGGGGGATCTATCAGCAGCCTGGCTACCTCTGTGTGATCTCGGGTAAGGCCTGGATAAAAATCAAAGGCCAGATTGTTCTGTTTTACCAAATGTGTTGCCTGGGGCCTGCTAATTAATAGAATGTCTAGGAATGTCATACATCTCTTGGAAAAAAAAGCATCACTTGAAAATTGCTATTGTTTTAATTGAATGTTGTCATTTTCTCATAGTGACCGATATCTCAGCCTACCAGTCTTTTTGGAGAACAAACTGGAACATGAGAAAACGGGCCACTCATAGGGATACGCTGTCCGATTTTAAGTTATTTTTTAACATAGGTCTCACAGAGCCGTAAATGCTCCCACATGTTGACTGGGGGCCTTATCCTGAAATCCAAACTTGTATTTCATTCGTATGAGTTATTCCATCACAAGTCAGTGCCGGAGGCTGACTGTAAACAGGGGTTGCAGAATTGGGCTGATTTTGACCTTGCAATAGAGCATAACTCTGGGAACATTTGCTGGAGATACAGCACTTAGTAACATGGGCAGACCAGCTCAAATTCTGAGGTTGTGTATGGCGGTAGGCACGCAGGATTGTCTACCAGTAAGTGTTTGCAGGATTGGGTGGTAGGTGGTCCTACTTTATTTGCTGTTTTAACAGAAGTCTGGTACTTGTTATGGAGTGAGTTAGTTCCTCTGGGAAAGGTGGGTGTAACTTGTCAGGACACGAAGGATAACTAACCTCAGACATTTGGGAAGTTGTGTGTGTGTGCGTATTTTGATGCATATGATTTTGTTATGTAAAATAGTGAGGCTCACCCCCTTCTCTGCCTGATCGTGCCCTCTTGTGGGTTTCTGCACAGTTCTTTTGGAGAAGGGTAGCTCATATGATGAGGTGAGAAAGAAGATGAATGGAAATAGAAACCAGGAGGAAACAGATCTTCAGCTGAATAGTTATAAGGGCTCCTAGCATTCAAAACAACCTTGTCCTGTGTCACTGGGCCTGTAGGGCAAAAACTGAACATTATCTAAAGATTGCATCTTTATATTTGCAGAATAACTTGGACACGATTTAATTGTGTATGATGAGAGACATTCTGTATGATATCCCACTGTAAGTGTTTCTCAAAAGCATCCCCATGCTGTCAGATAAAGGTAAAATCCTTCTTTTCCTTCTCTGTGTGGTTCTTGGAGTGGCAGCTGACTTGCATAGGATTTGTTCCTATCAGTGCATTACAGCAAAGGTGTGTGCTTTGGGTCGTGTGCTTTGGGTATTATTTTGAAGGTTTCTTATGTTGAAAACTCCCTCAGCTGGCAAATGGATCATTCAGTGCTAGATTTTCTGGTAACTCAGCAAAGATTATGGCATTTTGGAGGTGGAAAGAAGCAAGGAGGAATGAGGGGAAGTATCTTTTTATCTGTCAAATACCGTTGTAGTGTCTCTGCAATGCTGTACTTTAAGTACAGTATGCTGGTCTTGGCTTTTATGAGAGTTCTGGAAGAGTTTTGTGCACTGCCCAGTCTGACTGACAAAGGAGTTTTATGTCCTCGCATGACCTTCTTTTAATTTAAAAAAATTCAATAAAAGTTCAGCCACACAGTAAGAGATGAATTTAAAGACTGCACACCATGTGACAATGGTAAAACTTTCATAATAGCCGTCATATTTGTTGGTTTAAAAATCAGCTTCATTGTCATAGCTAATAGTTTGCAGCTGCCGTAGAACAGAGGCAAATTGCTATGTATGTGTCAGTCTTAAATGCAAGTAAGATCTACTGACTCTGAAGACTTGGTTGGTTTTTCCTATCTATTGGTAGCATTGCTGATCATCATTTCTATGCGATGAGAGGAATTCATTGCCACATTTCAGCACTGCTGCGCTGAGTATGTGATCTTGCAAGTAAAATAAACTTGTTCTCAGTGGACTGCCAAAGTATACTCCGTGACATCCATGACAATTAAAAAGGCTTCCAGGGTCATGTATAAGTAGGTGCAGTCTGCCCTGCAAATCTATGGGATATCATCAGCATTGGCTTAACTAAAAAAGGCAAGTTGAATGAAAAGTGTTAAAGAATTGGAACTTACCACCTATTGTGAACTTCGGGAGTAAAAGAAGCCGTGTTGGAAGATCACCAGGTAAGTTCTCTGCCAAATTGTTATTTATGAAAAGTATTTGTCATTTGCACCAAGTTCATATTAAATGGGAAGTAGATGGAATAATCCCTCTTGACCATGGTGGTGACATGCAGAAGGTGTGTAAAGTCAGAATGGTCTGGTGACCAAAGTGTAGCAGCAGCCTGAGGGCAAGAAAAGGCATATGTGAAGTGCCTGCTGGTTATCCTGGACTGGGGGCCATCCAAGAAAGCCTCTTTATGGTCTTGGGAGTTGTGGCAACTGCAGGGGCGTATGTCTAAAGGGGTGTGTTGTGCCTTTAGGCTAAGCAAATGTAGTGTTACTTAGATTTAGAGACATTCTACTTCTCCCTGCTGTATGTGCTGGTAGAGCAGAACTGAGCATAAACAGTGGTCCTAAAGCTACAGACTAAGATGTAAGGGGTATACCTTTTGAGTTATCTCGGAAGAACTGTGGTTACTTAAAGCAGAGCATCCTTTGGTGTTTTAGGCACCTGTCTCTATGTGAAGAAGTCAAGGAGTTCAATGAGTGCAGGGTCAGACTGTCCAGGATGCTGTGTTCTCATGGTTGGAGCTTAGATTTTCCTTCAAGAAGACAAATAGTAGAGCAGCAAGAAAGTTTAATGACAGAGGTTACAAGAAGACAGCACTTTTAATGCTGAAGTTAAAGACTCAGAGCCCAAAGTGTGGAAAAAATTTCCCAGGGAAGAGACAGCCCACACAATCCTGCACTGGATCACTGTTAGTGCTGCTTTACTTATTTGAGTGAGGTTTCTGACGTGTTTCCTGGGACAGAACCTGGCCCTCAGGTCTCATTTCAATTCAGAGAACCTCAGTTTGGCATTTCTGTGCACACTGTTGAATTGCAATAATTTCAACCTTTGTTATCCCTTTGCGCTCAGTTAATTTGTCAATGTGCTAGTTTGTTTTATTCACATAGAAACCATGACTAGCACTGAAGTCTAAAGTAAATACATGAGATTTCCAGTTAATCTGTGCTTTCTTTCTCCCCCAGCCTTCTGTCTTTCCTGGTTTGTGGAGATGGCTTTGTTTTACAACTAAATAAAAGTGTATACCAGAATATCTGTGAAACCTTTAAACCACTGTTCAGCTTGTAGAGGGCCCTAGAAGGATGGCTCCATGGAGTCTGGAAATGCTTAAAGAATAGGCACCTTTCCCAATTCCTTTACTGTGCACCCCATCCTCTTGGTGCAGTTAACTACTTCTGAGGAGAAAGGGACATCTGGACTGAGCCCTGGTAGTTTGTCATCCAGTTCACAATTAGGTTGAATGTCCTTTTCTCAGCAAGAGTGAAGAAGAAGGGAAATATCCTCTTCCTGTTGGACAAGGTGGGATAGATGTTTGGAATATAGCAGCTGTAGATACATTCGAACTACTCCTTTTGTATTAAAGCTGCCTACATTTTTCTGCCTCTTGGAATAGAGCATCTTGCAGCTTTTTGACCAGTGCTTCTGTTTCTGACATCCTTGACTGTTTTCTGAAGATTTTTGACAACCAGCCATGTTGTTTTCCCTTGCAGGAGTAATTCTTTTCTGAAGGAGACTTCTTCATCTTAGCCTACAAGAGCAGCAGGCCTCTGTGATTAGAGAAGGAGGATGGACTTTATCTAACTAAAAGTAAATGCATCTGAAGTGTAAGAGTCTGCCGTTATGGTAGTCCCTGAGCATCCTTTTATCATCTGTGGATGTGCAGTCAGTGTGGTCAATGGACTATGGATACTGGCTCTACTTACCCTAAAGCAGTTGTGCAAAATGTCAGATGGACTCTGTCTGTAACAGTGCCTGTATCTATTGACTAGATGGGAGAATGAGGCAAGATGGATGCCCTCAGATTCTTTGTCTTTTTCTTACAGTGGTGGAACGGTTTACAGAGTTTGTGGTCTATATTTCATCCTCCTTCTCAGATTGCCTTCCTTGTCTCCTCTAAATATTGACAGTGCTTTTCAGGCTAGGTATGAATTAAGTAATTTTGATTTTTCTCATAGTAGCTTTGCCTGGGACACCACAGAATCTACTGCCATTTTAGAATTCCAGGAGAAAAGCATAATGATTCCAGCAGCAGAAGGCTCTTGGAATTGTTGAAAGATTGTTCAGTCCTATATTTACAAAGAAGAGTGTCATTTTCATGTCACATTGTCCCACTCCTGTGGCATATTTTACATTGGTCTGAAATGAGAAACCTTGAGTTGGAAAGGTGTCATCAAAACAATGACTAGATATACTTGGAAGAGAGGTTTATTATTTGGCTTGCTGCTGCTGAGAGCTGTTAATTACCAAGCAATTATGACCAGACATAATTGTTTGCTGTCCAAAGCTGCCTCTTGGGTTTAATATCTGACTGGAAACAAAAGGCAGAAAAGTTTTGAGGGGTTCAGAAAAGGCCAAGAGATGTATAAGTATTTTCTCAGGGCATCCTTTGCTACTTTGGACTTCAAGGCCAGGAATTTGGCTATTACTGCCTCCTTAGAAAGCGTTCTTGGCTCCAGTAATCTGATCCATCTTTTCTCTCCTGGCTTTTCAAATAATCAGATCATAATAGCAGTTTGGGAAATATATTTTGCATCTGTAACTCCTGTGATCTTTGAATGCTTCAGGAGTCAAAACTCCACATGGATTTGCCACAGCTGAGGGCTGTGTGTTTGACTCAAAAATCCTTTTGCACACAAATTAGAGGGCAACGAGTGCAAAACAATGTGGTTATAATGCATTAACTAAGCAGGAAGCATGGAGATCAGTCTCTGCTGTGTCAGGAAACAATTTGTCTGTGGAAATGGCATGGCACAGTGCTTGGGAAGACAATGCTATGAGCAATGTTCAGTAGGCTGGCTGCTCAGGAAGGTCCTACAGGGGCACTGTCAGTGAATCAATAGGCCTGATTTATCACTGTATTATATTAATTCTACTCCAGGATGACTCCAGTCAAGTCAGTGAATATATCCTAGGGTAAAACTGGGGAAACACAATGTCTCATCCCTCTTGCTTTCTTGGATGAATTGCTTCCACAGAGCCACACCGGTACTTTCAGTTCTGTCCTCTTCAGGGCCCAGGTGTGACAAGGTGGGAGCTGGAAGCCTCTCAGCATTGCTTAGAAGAGTTGGGGTATTATCCTGATACTGGCAGAAATTTCTGAACTCCAGGTTTGCCAGCTAATGGTTTCTGATGAAGATAAATAAATCTTACAGTGTTGTTCTTGAGAAGTAAGATACTTCAAAAATACGTTTTACTTTTGGGATGGAACACCAGAGGCTGTCACACCACTAAACTGAGAATAAACAGAGAAGAAAGCCTGCCTGAGAATGCCATGAAAGTGGGTATAAATGAGGGCTGGAGTAAATTCTTGCCTCCAAACAAAGTTTGGCGTTTGCCTGTAACAGCATGCAGGTGCTTTGCAAGTGTGAAGAATAGGATTGAAAACTGGAAATCTGTGCCTCCATGTTCATCTTTCAGCAGGCTTCCAAGCATACACATTTTCATTCAAAATCACTGCCACACTGTTTATGATAGATCTGTGCCAACTGCACTGTTTTATGTAGCCATCTAAGCCAAGTCATTGTGACCTGATGTGACTTAGTTTTTTAAAAGGGTGCGCCTTCAGAATTCTCATTTTCTTCAGTTCAAAGTGAAACACTGGGAAAAGTATTGTAATAGATCTGCAAACAGTGCAACATTCTTATGCAGAAGCAAGAGTGCCATTCAGGCAAACACTAGAAGAAAATTTGTCTTGAGTGTGTTTTTCAAAATGAGTCTGAAATGTTTGTTGGAAAAATATCAGGAATCTTAGACTTAAGTGAACTAATTCACATGCTCTTATTTTGCCTATATCTGTGGTTTTGGGAATTGAAATAATAGATTCTAAGTGCTCTGTTCCTGAAATTTTTGTTCACTTTTTGTTATCTGCGTGTACATTTATATAAGAGTGTATGCAAAGTCATTCTTTTCTCTCTGTTTTGGTTTTTTTTCCTCCATCTTTCTTTCTTCTTCTCCATATTTCTCTGAATATGTCTTATACTTCTGTGTGAATTTAAACTTGTTAGAGATGCAGAGAACAATTAAGTGAAAAAGATTTTTTTGTCAAGTATGCCCCTGTTTTTGTTGGATTATAGAGTATGCCTTCTTTATATATTCAGCTGTTTAGATATGTTCTCACACATATATAATAGGTGATTATGCATTTTGTTCTTCTTTCCTGAAATACTACTGAACAAATCAACAATAATTTTTTCTAAAGTTCTTCAAATTGAGGACAAATGCTTTCAGGCTCATAGATCCCCTTGGTCAGTGTAAGATGTTTTGATACTTAGTTGGAATTTGTCACCATCTTTCTCTTCAGTACCTCTACCTGGTTTTAGCTTCATTTGAGATTGAACTGAACATTTTAGCATCGTCAGAATTTCTAATCAGCAGTTGATTTTATGTGCAGTGCAACTTACCAGTGCTGTTGGGTTGATTTATTTTCCAGAGGTTTCCACTACAACAGAGAGAAATAAAAATGGCTGTTGTTTTGTTTTGTTTTTTTCCTATGACAGCCTGAGAGTTGTTGTTTTGGTGTTTTGTTTTGGGTTTTGGGGGGGGGGGTTGATTTTTTTTGGGAGGTTTTTTTGTTTTCTTTTGGTGTGGTTTTGGTTATTATTTTGTTGTTGATTTTTTTTTTTTTTCTTTTTAAATACAGTAGTTGATGAGATACTTCCTTCTGATGAAATGAGATACAATAGCATAATTGATGAAATAAGGAGGAGGAGATTACCTGAAATGACCTTTCAGGCTGAGTCTTTATTTGAGTGGGAATAGTTTTTTTGAATGTACTTCCAGATAGTATCTACATTTCTTAGAAACTTGCAGGGCTTTTTGTGGGAAACCCCCGAACTATTTTTATGTGGCTTTGGCCAAAAATATTTGGTTTTCTCTTACCAAATTTCAAAAAGGTTGAATAGTTGGCTTTTCTAAAGGAAAGACAATACTTTCCATAAAGAAAAATCCCCATTTTATTTCTAACATTGCTTTTTTTTTTTTTCCCCCTTTTTTCACATTTCTGACAAGCAAAAGAGTAAAACAGTACCTGGAAGTACAGCTATGGTATCATGAAATTTCAGAGTAAAAATATTTACAATCTTTGGGGTTTTGCCTGCTGCAGCACCAGTTAGCACCAATGTGTTAGGCTCACACTTCACTGAAATGCAAGCACAGATTAGTGTTTCTGCCACTGCATCATTGCATATTGTAATATGGCTTATTGCCATTGATATCAACCAGTCACTGAGAAATAGAGGCTGTGGTTGCCTAAACAATCTGTACTATTGCCAGTAGGGGTCAGCTGCCCTTTTCATACCCCACCTTTGTGATTGATTGAGTGTTCATGTCGGTGTAAAAGGTGTAAGATGAGGCCACTTTGCCAACTGAAAACTAATAACAAGAAAAAAGGACAGTTAATGTGGGCATGAAGGAGCAGCATGAATAGGTAATAGAGACTTTGTATTTTGGTTGAAGTATGAGTTTATATTGCTTTGAAATTGCAATGCACTTGTATTATGTGTTTGAGATTATGTGGTCTTAGTGCCACAGTGAGTTACAGACGTTCAGTTGTATAGGGCAGTTTTGTTTGAAAACATGGTTTGGACTTTAGCTGCTGCATAGTGTATTTTATGGGATGTTTCAGCATGTCAGCATAACATGACAACCCTGATCATGAATCTTACTTCTCTATGAGTAAAAGAGTGAGGATAGAGATGTGTATATTCCACCTAGATTTCTGGCTTCTAATGTCCTTCAGTTCTTACAGAAGCTGCAGGGACCTTCACACCCCACACTCCACACCCCCCCCGCTCCCACTCTTATCTCAGTAGATTGTGGAGATACTTTCATAGAGCCTGAAACTGCTTTGCAGAAGGCTGGAGTACAATATTGCTGCTGTTCTGCGTACTCCTTATTTTAAACCAAGAGACTGGGTCCTCTGACTTCCCTAAATCAGGGTTGGAGTCTTCAGTTATGACTGAAATAAAGATGAAGGCTTAAATGCAGGGATTTGATAGTTAAGATGTGGGTTTAGAAAATACCCATTTTTGCCATCAGATAATTTCATGATATTTCTGTAAAGAAGGCTCTTCAACAAAAACTGGAAGGAATTCAGCTGTGAGGAATTCCAACAGTGAGAATTTGAGATGTTTGGGAAATCAGAAGCAAACTGAAACTGAGGTCTTAAAAATGGTGGTATTTTTTTTTCTGGTGCCAAAAAGCAAGCCAAGTTATTTTGTCCTGAATAATCTGTAGATTTAATCTCTCTTGAAGTGCCTAAGGGATTCTCTGACAGAGTTTTGGAATCTGTGGTTCTACTTGGTGCTGTGTTTTACAGCTTCATAACAAAACTCTGAAGCTGATTTCTGCAATGGATAAAGTGAAGTTCAGTATATATTTGATCTCTTTTAGTAAGTAGAAACCTTAACCACTCTGTAAACCAATGCTCAACCCAGTGTGACTGTATCTAAAAAAAATAAAAATGTATTGGATTGTGGAAGTAGTGTATCTTGTATCTTCTTCACTTACTAAAACATAAGGCCTTAATTTCAGAACTGAGAATAAGAAAGGTGACAAAGAATAAGACTGGATTGGGAACTATGCAGCCTGTGCCCAACTCCAGTGACAATAGTTATGGTTGAGTCATTTTGTTGAAAGCAGGTACAGCAAATGATCTAGAAATCGACAAATATGTGTATTTAAACATATGGAAGAAATGATTACTTGAGGAATACTTGAGAACAATATTTTAAGCTGTATAACTTTTTTTTTTTCATTTACCATGAAAATGTATACTATTGTATAGATTTCCTTCCTCTTTCCCACAGTCTATGAAGTGTTGAGACCAGAAATAGCTTATTCTCTAACTTCCCACTGGAGACTGAACATGGCACATCTTTCTTCATAATCCAGCCATTCTCTAGCACATCTGCCAGTAGTGGACGTTGACCTTCTCTTTCCTGCTGTGGGCAGACGTCATTCACGTCAGGAAATATCAGGGAGATGACACAGAGCTGGCTCAGCTCAGCAACAGTGACCCTATGAGAGACATGGCCTTGAAAATCTTACTGTGCTGTCAAGTCAGGATCTCAGTTTGAACATTGCCATTGCATTCAGTCTTTGGCATGGTTAGCAAAGTTACGTGACAATTTAATCTTTGCTCTTTCCTTCTCTTTTATCTGTATACGGGACAAACAAGAGGAAAAGCTAATGGGCATATACATAGCAGATATTTTGAACTTTCTATGCTTCTGAGGTATTTAAGTAAAGAAGGGCAGGACAAAGTTTTGTATAGAGAGGTGAAGCATTTTACAAGGAGAAATGATAGAACTGGAAAGAAACAGAAACTCATGTGATACAAGCTTATAACTTTTTTCAAACTTCTACGTGAATTACTCTGGTGGTATCCACAACAGTGTAAATTCCCTCTCTTTTTCTTTTTTTTTTTTTTGATTACGATTAATGTTTTATTAAGTTTAAAGACAGAACATAAAATAATCAAGTTATCTGTATTGTGTGGATGTTGCAGTGAGGCTATCCAGAGGGATATGCTCTTCTGGAATCTGATACTGTGTTTTACTTTGTATAGCTGTCATAAAAAGTATTTGGAACAGCAAGAATTTGGGGTCTGTGTTATTTTACTGGGAATGCATATATTTGAATGTGTATTCAGGTGAGGATGAAACATGAACAGTGTGACATTCCCTTATTTTGGGAACTACCTAAAGTTATCTGTCTGACCCCACCACTACCATCTGCCATCACTGAAGTGTTAAGTTCACTGCTATTCAGGAAACTGTTTCTTTGAATTCCATTTTCTCTGTTTTTAATAAATCTTGGTTTTGGCTAGGATCAGTCTTGCCTAGGTAATTTTACAAAAATGTCTGTAGAATGCTGAGAAGCTCATCAGCTTTATGAAGAAGACTTTATGAAGAGTTTCCAGAACTTAAAAAGTTCCTCTCAGCGCCAGTCATTAGACAGGAAAGAGATTATTTTAGTAAATTTTGCCTGCCATTGGGTTACAGTGAACAAATAAAAAAATTCAGAAGCCAGACTAAGAGAAGGCTGAAAATTGGTGTTGGTGGGTGGCAATATAATATAAAACAAGATGAAAAATGTCTAGTTTATGCTTGGCTGAGCACCAATAAACTCTTGCAGCGTATGAAGAATACCATCCCTTAGCCATCATGTCAGATGAAGCATTAGTTACAAAAGAGCTGACTTGATGAAAATATTTGCATAGGGGAAATCCTCAGAGAGTTTGTTAGGATGCATCCATGACTGCCTGGACTTGCCAGAGCTGTGTGGAACAACCAAAGCATCTTGGAAGGGCAGCTCTTCATCTACAGTAGGATAAACCTGGCCTGTGAAAAAGCTATCGGAAATGCTAGACTCCTGTGTTGCAAGTAGTATTTCAAATGCTGCAATATCTGGATGCCAAAGTGCTTAGGAATGTTTCTGTAGGTTCAACCGAGAAATCTGGGTTGGCCAATTACTGTCACAGATTAACAACTTTCAGCAGTTGTTCTAAACACCCTCTTGACAGTGGCTAAGACAAAAACTAATGGCTTCAGAAAATGCATAAAAAAGCATTCTTACTCCTCTTATATAGAAGACTATGTCTTATTCCCTATCAAAAAAAAAAATCTCTGCATAAACACAGCTGTTGAATATCTTGAAGTAGAAAACAAATGTCGTCTTCATGCTTTATGATCTGTAACTTTAGTATTTCAGCCTCATTGCATAGTAGCTGTTATACATTTCCTAATAAACCAGATTGCATGATGTGCTTGAAGATGAAGTTTAATGCATAGGAGTATCTGTTCTAGTGGCTACTTCTAGTACCTTTTTGACAGACATTTGTACGGGGTAGAATGTATAGCATAATTTCTGGCAGATCTTTTGGTAGTAAAGCTTAACATTAAATTGTTAACTTTATTAACACTTTCATTCCTTTGTGACCTGATCCTGATAGGACCAGATAGGCTTCATGTAGAGTTGTATGGTGATGCATAGGTTGCAGGATGTGTAGGCAACGTGATATGCACATGAAATATGATATGGGATATGTGTGACCAGGAATATATATGTGAATGTCCCATACAGGGAGAATCCCACTTCTTCCTAAATTACAGAAGGTCAGTATTTAGTCTTGGTTCTTTTCTTCTATGTATCGGCTTGTAGTTAGTCACTCACTGACTTTTCACGTGAATTTAAATAAACAAACAAGACTTTACTTGTACTTAGTAGAAAGTTGCAGCCTCTTCTTTCCGGTCAAAACTTTGCCATTGTGTCTTTAAGAATAATTAATTTTTCACTTTACATGCTGATCAAAAAGATTTTAAAGAATATTTCAGATAGGCTCAAAGTGAAAAATTTTTGTTTATCCCACTGTAATGAAAAATTCAAATGTAATGTAAGTAAGAAATTATTTCTGCTTAAACATTTTATGCACCAAAATACTTAATTTTGTATAATTGTGTTTTATTAATCCTCTCTTTAATATAGTTATTAAATTTACATACAGTTAAAAAGAAAATAATTATTTTAAGAAGAAAAGACAAACCATTTTGTTGAAAAAATATTCAGATGAAACATGTAAATATTCTTAAGGCTTTTATGTCCCCCTCTGCTACCACCTGGGCTAATAGTCTGCTGAGTGGTTATGTTGATTTACAAGTGATTCCTTTAACTGTACTGGTCATTTTCTGATGGCTGCTTATTGTGGTGTGATATGATTTGCAAAGTTTTCAGAGAATTGCGATGCATATATTTTATGCACCTGGGAAATTAATATGTGTAAATACATATGAAGGCCTTTCCTTACTTATCCGTGGTGTAGACTGTTGGTTATGGCTGTTTTAATCTTGAAAATCTTCAGTTTCTATAACGTAAACGAGCCTTTAGGCTTGATTTTCAGGACTTGGAAGGGTATCAGACCAACACTGTTATCTTGTCCTCCATCTCCACTACATTTCAGGTCTCCATTTGCATTAGTTAACTTTGGGAAGTGTGAAGTGCTTGAGAGGATTAGAGAAGGCAGAAGAGGAGGAATTTGGAGCATGTATTGAGTAAGGGAAGGTTGGCTGACGAGAAAGATTTTGGAACTCCTTGTGTTTATGGACAACTGCATGGCAGATTTCATTTGGATGGGCGGGGACTCATGAACCTGTGTAGCCTGGAATGCAGGGCCCACTTGAATGGGTGTGAATTTCACTGCAAATGTTTTATCCAGCTGTTAAGATAACACTTCAAGAGTTAGTGGTAAAATAAATTTTTATTTTTACTTGGAGAAGTCTAATTCACATTGACAAGCACACTTAAAACTGCAGATGGGCTCAAGCTGAAAAGTAGAGTGTGTGAAGCCTTTCCAAGTTCAGGCAGATTGGGATCCAAACCTTCTCCTACTATTCTGGCTTTTGGTTGACTTAAATTCCTGTTAGGTTCTTTAGTATGTCTTGTGTAAATCTAAGATGGTGGGAACAGCTGGTCACAAGGGGGTTCCAATTGTTTGGGAGGATATTTCATGAAAACTCTTCTCTCAACTTGAACCCTGACTTCTAAGCCAAACCCAGTGTCTACAGATGCCTAAAGGCTTTTTTAGCCCACACCTCCAGCTTGAACAAGTTCATTTCTACTAAATTTTCCAGTATCCAACCAAAATATATCTCTCTTCAAACACTTTGCTTGAATAATTTCATAGTGAGCCTGGTCTACTCTCATCCTCAATGTGAGGAATACCAGTGAAGAGGCCTCAAGAGGTGCTGCGTCTATTTTTGGATAAGTTAGAAAGATTATAATTGTTATGCGTATATAATGTTCAAAATGCAACTCTTCATGGTGTAGGATTGGCAGTCTTCTGTCTGCTGCCTTTCTTATTGAACAGTACTGGAGCAGTAGCTAAAATCTGTTCCAGTAGCCAGGAAGACAGTAACTTAGGAAGTGACACAAGCACTTGTTTTGATTTCAGTATTCCTCATTTGACAAGTGTTTACGTAGACAGTGTGTAGTGAAAATGCACATTGTCATTTTCTGCAACCCCAAGTATTTGATGTGTTAAAATTCCCATGAAAACAGATAAACAAAATCTGAAATTTCCAGATGGACAGCTGTACTGCAAGCGATCTACCCATGATTCCAGTTTGAAAATGCTTTACATCACTTGTTACAATACAAGCATATGTCTCAATATTAAGACTCGTATCACAGCAGACTCATGAAAACAAGCTTAGTACCTAGTCAGATAGGTTATGCATTTTGATTTCTGTGGGTCTGATTTTGTGTAGTCCTCCGCATTGTCTCAAATGCCCTGCCAGACAAAAACATTACAACATGTTTCCTGATGAACCTAACATAAACTGTCCTTCACAGTAGTGATCTGATATATTCATGTTCTGGTGAAATGGGATTAAGTACATATCCTGTGACTTATCTTCTGAACTCGTTATACTTTTCCATAAGTACATTGAGAAGCAACCTGAATGCCCAAAGCTTGCTTTTTTGGGGAAAGTTGTCTGTGATTTTACGTATTTCACATTGCAGTTTAAAGTTAAGTATGATGGTTGTAGCTCTGTATGTGGTTTGAGATATGGTTACAGACACTTAAAGTCTGAGGAGTAGACCTTAAAAGTGTAGATACCTGGAAATGTAAAGTGTTACCTATTTATGCCTCTTGTTTTCTTCCTCCTTCATTCATGTCCAACTGTGCATCTCACATGTACCTACTTAGTATCAATGCTGAAATACACATACAATGTGCAAGTTCTATATTAACTCTTTCTGAATGAGTTACATAAGCTTTGTAACTCCTCTCATTACCTAGAATGGTCAAGCTGGTTTTTGTGTAGGCTGGAGAGAGGAGGTTATATCAACATGACAATTTTCAGTCAGAAGGGCACAGAGGCAAGCACTGAGATTCTCACACTAGTCATGAAATTTCATTAACTTATATGATTTTGTATATTACTGATGAAAATATTATACAAGTAGCTGCTTAAATTTTAGAGAATATCTTTCCTATTTCTCTATGTACTCATGCCTGAGTTTTCTTCGGGCTGTATCAGTTTACATGATTTTCTGCCTCGTATATGGAGTATAAAGGAAGACAACTATTGCACTGGAGTTTAAATCCCTATCTCTTCTTTTGTCCTGGTGCAGCAACAGCTACAACCCCTAAAGTCAGGGAAAGCTGAAATATCCCCAAGCCCATCTGCCAAAATTAATAGGTGAAATTGAAAAGAAATTCCTTTCTGACCCCATGCTCAAACCCCAGTTAATTTATTTCCTGAAAAAATGCAGTTTTAATGCTGAATTCATTGGTCTATCTCTCCTAGCTACAGGAATTATTAGTGGTTATAAAATGATTCATTCATTTTGAAAGCCCACTAACTCAGTGACAACTAGCAGCTGTACGTTCCACAGGTCCTCCATAGATAATGCAAAGTAGTATTTAGTGTTTTAAAACTTTGTAACATTTTGTGACAATAAGATCTAAAAGAAAACTACCCATGAAAGGTGTTGCGTACAGTATCGGACTTGGCTTCAAGACAGAGGAAAAAGAAGCACGTATTATGTAGTTTTCTATTACCTGTTAGACATACCCTAAACTATGTATGTTAAAGCAAATACTTATTTTCACCTCTGCTTTCTAAATGTGACCCTTTTGTTCTAAGTGTTTTAAAGAGAGGATAGGAGGAAGAAAGAAAGAATGGACAGAATGGCTGTTCGATACTATTTGGTTGTACATAGATTTGGATCATATTCCTACAGCTGCCGTAGTGTAGGTCTTGTAAATCTTATGAAATACTGTGAAAAAAGTAAAAAACCTCAACGTATTTAACAGTGTCTTACACTGTTATAAATCAGTAGTTTTGTACAGCGTGTAGAGAACTAAGCATTATGTATATGCTAAATTTCACTTTTATTAATTGTCCTATTTGAGTAGTTTGGTATCTATTGATGAAAAGGTACATCTCAGATAGATTAATGACTATATGTGGACATTAAAGAAGGGAAGGGTTTTACTGGGTTATTATCTTCAGTATTCTGCACTGAAGATGAACTGCACCATGTAATCCCATTTGTAGCCTCATTATCCTTTATCATTAGCCAATTAATTAATTTTTGCTCCTGCACTTCTTTCAGGAAGCTGTTTCAAGACTTTACGCAGTTTATTGCAAGGAAACTTGCTCTTTTTCTTTTCTAAATTAGTTCAGGCCACTTTATTCCCCTCCCAACATGATCCTCTGTTTAGTCCTACAGTTCTTACCTCATGCTAGCACAATTCATAGCAAGCAACCACATTTTGTCTGAGCTCCCATTTTTGTCTCTCCTCCCAAAGTAGACCCTCAGTTTCCTACAGGAATGACTAGTTCTTCTTTTTGCCTATTCTGGTCAAAGTTCATTTTTGCACACAACATAATACAGAACAGTCTGCAGTTTATTGTTACCTCTATTTCTATCAGAAATATTTTGCTTTTGCTGCTGGCTAGTATCACGTTGCACTTTATCATTGTACTGGTGACTCATAGTAATCTTGTGATTAATTTCTATGCCCAGGTCTTTTGCTTGATCTTTCATTTCCAGCTGACCAGAACCTTATTTATAATGGTACTTATTAGTCACAGGACACTTGGTGAAGAAATATGCTGACTATCAAATTCAGAAATAGATGGGTCCTACCATATTTGGTAGCATTTTTTTCCAATCTGTGTTTGGGAGATTTGTGTCCACACAAAAATACTATTTCTGATAGCCATTTTATTTCCAGCAAAATATTAATGAGGTGCTTGTCCAGATTCAGATTTGACCCATATGAGGCAATGGCAAACTTGTAACTCTAGTTGCTTTTACATCCCTTCGTTCAAATTGAGTTTGACCTTAAAAGCTTCAGTTATGTCCATGTTATTGTGAATTTTTCCTTGCAGAAGTGCTCTTTATTAAACTATGGCAGTATTCTACTCCTGATTTTATTTCTAGCTTTTAGAACAGTATCATATATTTCTATATCCACGTTCCAATCATGGCTGATACTCGGCCATGTCTTGTTATAGCTGCGCTATCTGATTTCATGTCCCGCTCCATTAGTTCCACTTCCTCTGGTTTGTAACCTTGCCACCTTTCATGGGTTTCCAAACAGCTGAGTTGCCTGTTACCTCACCCATTTCAACTCGATCGTTTATAATCCTTTCAGAAACTGCACTATCTCCATGGCTACTCCTATATTCTCTGCTTATACTTTTCTCCACTGCTTCTGCTATTTTTTTTTTTCTTTTTACTGAACACTTTAAACTATTTTTCTTTTGCCTGTGTAATAAATTCAGTTTTGGAGAATTGAACATGACTTTTCCAGTCTTCTTCCCTGGGCCTCTTAGTTTAAAGCTCTTCTGAATGGTTATGCCAGTTTGATTCTTACAAAATCTGTCCCTCGTGTACTCAGGTAGAGGCAATTTTAAGTGGCCATTTTTTCTAAATGCTTCCTTGTGTATTTACTGTATTGTACTATTTTATTTAGAGTATTTGTCAGGCCTGAACATAATAATTATTTTTCCCCTGTGGCAATTGGTTACATTATTTGTAGAAATATTATCATGTACCATAAAAGGATGCAAACAACTGATTTCCTCCAGTTCAAGAAACAGCCCCTGCAGAGAGTGTACAAAGTCAAGAATCTTGATTTGGCAGCACAGTTATTCAATGTAAATCTCATGCAAGCCACAAAGCCATTTTGGCTGCCACTTCTCAGAAAGCTGCTTGTGGATGTGGAGTTTATGCTGACAAATCTTCTCCTTCCCATCATCCTGATCTGAAGAAATGTCCCTACGGAAATACTTCTAGAGAGACATACAATCTTCAGCTGGCAACCCACCTTCTTTGGATGCCTGGCTTTTTGCCAGAAAGGCCATTTTTGATTCGTCTGAGGATAATATGTATTTGTCGTATTTCTGACTTCTTCAGACACTTCTGACTGCTCATTCCAGCTGACTGAACAGATGGCTTATTCTGAACAGAGCTAGGTAATGCTTCTCTGCTGAGCAGATGTCATTGAACATTATCAGTGCATTCTGTTAAGTCTGCCAGTTGTCTTCTGACTTAATAGACAATTTTCCATTTAATTTAAGGATCTTGGGAATGTATAGGGGAGTCCACTAAAGTAGGAATAAATTTGAAATAAAAGACACTGAGGTCTGTTTACCCTGGAGAAGAGAAGACTGGGAGGGGATTTTACCAATGCTTATAAATATCTAAAGCGCAAGGGTGAAGAGGATGGAGCCAGTCTCTTTTCATTGGTGCCCAGCTGTAGGACAAAGGGCAACACACACAAACTGGAACACAAGAAGTTCCACATAAACATAAGGAGAAACATGTTTCTTTGAGGGTGACGGAGCACTACAACAGGCTGCCGAGAGAGGTTGTGGAACCTCCTTCTCTGGAGAGATTCAAAATGCACCTGGACACATTCCTGTACAGCCTGCTCTAGGTGAACCTGCTTTGTCAGGGGGGTTGGGCTAGATGATTTCCAGAGGTCCCTTCCAACCCTTGCCATTCTATGATCAAAGTCATGTTTAGTTTCACCGTCTAAATCCAGGCAAGTCTCCAGAGACTTCTACTATCTTAGCTGGGATATTTGTATGGCAGCTCTCCACTTAAGTAGTTGCAAGAAGGTTTGCTGGCTTCAATAGCTGTTACTTCTCTCCCAATGGTACAGTGGGTCATCAGCTTTTAGAAGAACTCCACAATAGAAAATTCTAGCACTTTATGTTCACTTTCATCCTCTGTCTTTAATGATTGGTTTGTTCATACAGAAACTTGTGCTCACATTTGCAAGTGCAATTCTTGCCACTGAACATGGAGATTAGATTTCCTTAGAGTTCACATCATGGATTACATTTGCACAGATTTTCACTTCCTGTATATTAGGGAGTTCTGATCTCCAGAACGCTAGAGAATATAAAATTCCTGTTGTACTTTTTTGCTGTGAAAAAAGTGGGGACTGGCCATTTTCCACTGGTTTGTTTTTTTGTTTTTCTTCCAATCCACTTACCCTCAGACATTTGCATGTGGCATTTTGGAAAATATAGGTGTATAATTCATGGTGATTCTTTTGTCTGCTTGAAAAGGATTAAAAAATTTGGCCCTATCTGTTCATTGGCACTTTCAACAGCTCTATGTACTTTGCTGTTCTTGTCCCAGTAGCCATTTGATTGGCCAAAGTGACACTGTGTTGACACTACATTGGCCAAAAGAACTCCTGCAGTTTAAATTGGCATGATTATTTTCCAGTTCCTTCCCTTGATTATTGAGACATGTAACTAACTTTATACAGCTTCTTTATTTCAGCCAAAAGATGGGAACATTTTGTTGAGAGAGTGGAGTGTGTCCTCTTTACATACTGTTTATTTTATGTTTGGGGAGTTCTTGAGGTGAGATGACCTACATCACTTCATAACTTTAACAAGGAAGCTGTCAGATGCTATTTAACTGAACATAACATAATTAAGTGAAAAGAAACAAATACTTAAATTCAAATATCTTTATACCTATCTTCTAACAACGTGCTTCACCACATCAGTTGTTCAGAATCTGCAAATGTAACATGCTTTAATTACACATAATGTAATGTAATGAAAAGCTTGTTAGTCTTCAGCACAAGTCAATAAAAGAAAACAACTCAAAAATCTTGAATATAATTTGTGTATTTTTCCCTTGCGTGTTTTCTGTGCATATCTCAACATCTATTATGTGTTCCTCTTCTCTTAACTCCTCTCCTTTTCTTTCTGTGGTGCTTTTCCTTATGCATTCTGGGAGCTTGAAAACAAAATGTTAGAGGGAAGGTAAATAGGAAAAAAAGAGTTTCTATCTTGTATTGTTTTCCATGAAAAATGGGGACTGGCCCCTTTCTGATAGTCTTTTCATTTATTTTTAAGCTGTTTTCCTAGTAATTTTTCTTAATAACTAGTTCCGTCCAGCTAAAACACTGAAGACAACAACTTACATGCCCAGAGAAATTGCTTGGCACTGAGAAATGACCAATTACTTGTTAAAACAAGGACAGGTAAACCCTACTGGAGCAGATCCATTGCAATGAATTTTGGGTGATTACATTTTTGGGGTTTTCTTAGTACATTTGTTTTTGTAATGATAGCCTACATCTATATTTCATGAAAGGCTCAACTTCTCCATCCTTGCTTTGTTTGTCTTACCTTCTTAAAGCACTGCTTTCTTCACATTCTGGTCTCTTAGTATTGTAAAAATTGTTTCAGCATGATATAAATCCTGTATACATACACTGTTCCTGTTAATGTTCAAGAAATGAAATGCAGGTGATAAAGAAGTCAAAGGTGATTATCAGAATAATAAATAAACAAGCTACAGTACTTTGATATAAGAAGGGTATTTTAACTACAAGAAGGTGAATGTGAATGTTACTTAAATTCTAGGATTGGAGAAGACCACTCATTCTCATTCATAATAAAAATACCCTGTTCATTCAGTATCAAACATCTGGCATTATTGACAGTAGATTCCTTTTAAGGACAAAATGATGTATCTTTCTCCTCTCCTCTTTAATGATGTCTGGGATTTCTAAAGAACCTGTGGATTTAGCAACAATTTCCCTTTAAAGGGCAGTTGGATTTAGGAGTCTAACTCTTTTAGTTTTTTTTCAAAAATACAAGCTGTTATTAATAAACTAACATCCAATGCCTGTAACATTACATCAGACATCAGCTTTTTTAAGTCCAGAAGACCATATGGATAGTGTATTCTCAATCACTTCTAGCAACTTCTAGCCCTCTTACCAAATATTTAAGTAAATTTGTTAAGGAGTGAGAGCTCACTGGTAATTTGGCATTCATTGTAGGAACTCGGGCAAAGAGGGAGCACTCATTATTATTGAACTGCTTTATTGAACTGTAGTGATAATCTGATTTAACTGTAAAGATGTTGTTGTAAAGAGAGATTTCATTGATATGGTGATAGCTCGTTCTTCATATTTAAAGAATTAGGAGGAAAAAAAATATTGTAAGTCATATCATAAAATGTTTTCCATAAGCAATTAGGAAATTGTGGTAGTTTTGAAGATATTGAAAAAGATCTTCATAATTAAAGCCGTGCTAATATAAAAATCTTGTGAAACCCTGTTTAGGCCCCTTGTATCATTTTTCTATGTGAAACTACTTTCATTAGGACGTGGCTAGATCTATTGTGGAGAAAAAGCAGAAAGTATTTCAAGAAAATTTTTCAGTTAAAACACGCTCAACACAGTATCAGGACTAATTCTTCAAGTGTATGCTTTACACTTTAGAGGGATGATTCTTGAAATAACATTTCAAATAAAGAGAAAAAAAAAATCCTGATATTATTACATTCCCTAGGTTAGATCTCATGGACAACAGTTGTAAATTCATTGTCTTCTTCTGTATAACTGTGATCAAGGTAATTATTTTGTTGAGACAGGTCCTGCAAATGTTTCCTTGCTGTGATTGCTACCAAATTCTAGATGCCTGCTGCCTCCTAGAATAAACATATGGTAGAAAAGCTGCTGGTGGAAATTTTGTTTTATATTCAGTGTAACAGGGTAACAATGGTAACAGTTGCCACTGTTCAAAGGGAAATGACTGATTCAAAACAAAACCTTAACCTGGCAGCTTGTCAGAGGGAGACAAGCAGTGATGCCAGTCAAAACAGCAAAGGCTGTACTGTTCCTCCTCCCTCAGTCTTTCTCTTACTATGAAAGGCTGTATTATGTTTACAGTGTTTATTTTATCTCTGAACCTTTTGCTGATGCAGTGCTTCAGTGCTTTTTTTTATAGTAATTTCCTGCTCTTAGGTGGAATGCTTTAAGAAATTATCAGTCTGTTATGTCTGTTGCTGTTGTGTCTGTGTTGCACTTCAATGCCCAAAGCTTTACTGTCTGTTACTCAAAGCTTCTGCTTTGGCTGGAACTAGAGAAGCTGCTCCAGGAGAGGGGTGGGATGTAGCTGCACCATGTCGGGAGCAGGTTAGAGAAGGAGATGTGCTAGCTGCAGGGTAAACTCTGGCAAGGCATCTGACAACATCTGGCAGCATCTGATGAGGCATCTGACAAAAACCCTCTCATCCTCTCTAATGTACTCGGTCAAACGAGGACAGATGGTTTTGTGTTGGTGCAGGGTGGGACTGCAGACCAGGCAGCTGACTTTTTGAGTAAGTCTTTTATAGTCCAGTATATTGTCCAGGATGAGCAGTAATCAGATTGTCAACTGTTACCTCTTAAAAAGTTTCCCACTTTGGTAAGAGCAGTAAGCAAACTGATTATTCATTGAGAATCATAGATGATACCTGCGTTCATTGAAGCCAGTAGTTTCCAAATAACCTTCTCAAGCCAGGAAGGTTAGCCAAAATGCACCTAAATCCAAAGACCTGACCTTCCTCCACCACCTCCAATACCTTGGTGAGTGACTTTGGCAGAGAATGAAGCAGAGAATTGGCATTTCCTCTGTCAAAATATTATTCTGCCCCCATGGATGTAGACAGTGTTTTCAAAATATATTTGGTTTTTATCTACAAAACAACAAGAAAATTTCCTCACAAGAGGAAACTTTAAAATCAGCTGTTAAGAAAAACAGCTCATTTTAACCAGACTATTTACAAATCCAAACAGATATGCTTGGCCAGAATACCAAGATGGAGGTAAATAAATATTTCTCATGTAGCTGCAGGGTTAGAGATTTAATATTCTTATGTCTCATTTTGGTGTGTCTTTTGCTACTGCTATTATCTCTCCCTCTGATGAATTTGGTTTGCTGCAGATCTAGCATAAATCTGAATGGTCTGTGTAATGGAAGGACAAGGGGAAGATTGCTAGATGTAACCATGGCTGTAGCAGAGGGTAAAAGATAATTAAAAACCTAGTAGGGTACCTCCCTGATGTAGAAGCACAGCCTCTCCTGAAAATTGCTCTGATGCAAGGCTATTATCCGAAGCTGTCCATAGCTGTCTCTTTAAGCCATTGCAGCTGTACCACTTTTAACCAGCAAAATAATTGACCATGAGTATTTGACATGGAAGACTGAGACTGTAAGTGAAAGGCTATTTGCTGGAGAGTCAGCATCTGCCTCCTGCTATCCTCATTGCATTAATTTTACTTACTTCATTTTCAGCTGAAATTTTTTACTTCATAACACAGTAGTGCTTTGATTACTTCCCCTATCAACCTTCTTGCATCCACCTTAAAGGTTTCTGTATAAGCTTTATTCTAACAGCTAGAAAAGCTTTTCCTAACATCTAATTTAAGACTTCTGACACCCATGAAGCTGATTACTTCTTGCCATCCTTTGATAGAAACAGGATAAGGGATGACTTTAAAATTTTTAAAGTCAACATTGGCTGATGTTTATCTTTCTGCCTTCAGTCTTCTGTTTTTTTTCTGATAGGTCACATTATACAAATTTGCTTTGTTCTTTGTTCTCCTCAGGACTCTTTCCAGTTTTCAACATCTTTCTTAAAATTGAGAGACAAAAATAGATGAGGCAGAGGCTTTACCAGTCATTAGTAGAGTCAGATAGTTTCCTTCCATGTTTCATGTGGAGCTTTCTTTTTAATAAATACAGAATTACATTACTCTGTTTTGAAACCTTTGTCTGCAATTGACAGTCTGTGATCCAGCTTACCCAGTCCTTTCTTTGCAAGCCTTCCCTTTTTGATATTGTACATTTGAGTGTCTCTTCTAAGGCAGAACTTTAGACTTTATAAAATTTCATCTAAATGATTTTGTTCCTTCCCCACCCCCCCCCACCGCCCTGCAATTTATCACAGTTACTTTGAATCTTCTCTTTCAAATCGCTTGCAATCTCTTCCACTTCTGTGCTTTGCCCAGGTTTTAGGACTATTTCCTGTTCCACCGAGTTATTAATGACTTCAGCTGTGCGGAGACCTTCTCAAGCTTTTCGTCTAGTTTGAAAAGGAGCCCTTGGCAGTCACTTTTTTTCCACAGAGTTGTATACCTATCTCATAGCAATTTTATATACATAATGTTTCGCTAGTGAAAAAATTGATTTTGAGAGAATATCAGTAATTTTAATGTTTATTTCTCTACCTTTATCCTTGTTTACTATTATTTTTTTTTCCTTTAGTGTAACTGTTCTAAAACATTTAAAATTTGTTCTTCTCATTTTACTCATCTGACTTGCAAGCATCTTCATCTTCCTGGACCAAATTCTTCATTTGGTGATTAACCCAGTTCAGCTATAACACAATTCCTTATCTGATGAATAAGACCCCTGGTTGGTGTTTGTTCTTTACATGCTGACGAGCCAAGGGAACACTTTGTACAAAATTAAGTGTGTTGCTTCTAATAGTACATGCTTGTCTGTCACAATATCTTTCCTGTGCTCGTTCAATTAGGACTATATAATTTTGGCTGGTTGACAATGTTTTTTCTGATTTCATTTCCTTCATCTGATGTTTCTTGTTGCTTACTTTCTGTTCCTTTAAGCCTAACACTTGAATTACTTATTTTTAAAATGGCCACTGTAGATTGAAATATTTAAATTACATATTTATCAGAATAGCCTCTTGATCTTCCTTTATATGAGCTGGCTTGAAATATTTCTGCATTTATTAATGAATTAATTAATTTCTTTGTTTACCTACTTATTTATTTAGTTTAGTCACCTCAGATAAGATGGAGCTGATAGTGTATTTCTTCTCTAGCAATAGCAAAGTGTCAGATTTATTGAAGTTCCCCAAGAAAAGTGTGATTTTAATCAGAAGGATCTATCTATTGCTAATTTTTGTAAATATTACTTTCCCTGGTTCCAGTTAAGCTTCTGGATAAACAACCATTAAATTCAATAGTGCTGGTTTGTTATTGAGTTCCTTAGATATATGTAGTAATTTTTATGATTCTTTTTTAGAGTAAGGCATTACTGTGTAAGGATTTGAATTTGCAATCTGGTTTCCAGTTCTTTAAAACACATACTCTTCATGTTGTGAAGCTTGTTTCACAGTTGTGAAAGCTAGTGATTTAATTATTTTAAATGAAATACTCTATTCTTCAGTAGCTACAGAACTCTTAAGAACTGGAGATTGAATGAAAACATAAGATGTTTGTGAATCATTGCATGCCCATAATAATTTATTCAATTACAATCTCATTGTCAAGTCACCTGGTAGGAAATACTTTCATTTTCTGAAATTAATACCTGTTTGTTCTTTGTGTTTTACTTTCGTGCCTGCAACTCAGTCTTTATTTGATTTTAAATTTTTTTCCCCTTAAATATAAAAAGGTCTAGGCAGAACTAAATGAAGCACATTTGTGAGTTATATCAAGCACCAAATGTCAGAAGTCTTTAATGATGTGTTATGGTTTGAAAAATAGTGATTGTTTCCATATTCATGCTTTATTTAGTTGATTGACATTGCTGTTTTCCTGCAAAACAGTGTTATATCGCTCTGTTGCAGGTCATCGTACTGATGAATCTGGCTCACTAGATGTACTTGAATAGGACAAAGAAAGTAAAAAAAATTAATATTACAAAGCTCTTTGTGTTACAGTCTTTAAAGTAACCCAGTCTCAGACTGCAAACCATGTTAAAGACTTCTACTTCTTGCAACGTTTCATATCAGTTTTCAAAAATATTGTGCCTACAATATTGATACTCTGTAATAAACATGTCCTCCTTCAAAAATATGTAGTACACATTTCTGTCCGGAATAGCCTATTATTTCAATGATCTCATAACTCTTTTGTTTTTCAACTGCCTTAATGATTTTAATTTAAAGATACATTGTTAGCTTAAGCGGTTTCTTCAGACTACATATATTTTTTTCTTATACGTGACATTATCCCAATGATAGGCTCTATTTTGAGGTCCTCTATTTCACTAAGTGATTTTGCTGAAACTTGGAGCTAAGGTCAGATAAGGTTCCTTCTCCAGCCATAGTTCTAGTAATTGAGTCTGTTTGTGTGATATGTATTTGCAGAAGAAAATGAGTAATTTTGCAATGAATAATTTATTTGATAAATGCACGTTCTCACTTTAGTATAAGGACAAAGCAGTTACTTTGAATTAGTCATTATTCAGATTTAACCAATTTTTATAATCAGAAATTTACTCTGAAATTGATTGATATGGATAATTTCCCTGGGAATATTGACTCAGATAAATTTGAAACTGGAGTTTAACTCTAATTGGTTCATTTCTGGTACACAGTAAACACAGTTTCTGTGACTGAATTGGATCAATGTTTGAGTGCCTGGCACCATTGTCCATCACGTAGTTTTAAAATATGATTCCTATGGTTACTTGTGCATCAGTTTGGAAGCTTACTTCTATAGAGTATTTGTACCATATGATTGTTTGAGTGCTCACTGTAAGCAGATATAAACAGTATTTGAGAATATTCAAGGTGACTGCTTAAAAATGTGTGTGAAGGGAGACAATCAAGTTTACATTATTTGACTATCTTATAAATTATGTAATTTATAGCTTCATCCTATCCTAATTGATATCCGCTCACTTCAGTGAGGAAGGCTTTGTGCTAAGTGTGGAACTGTTTGGGAATGTGGAAAGATCTGACATAGCTTTCTTCTCTCTGAGCAGATGTAAAACTGGCTGAATATCCTGGCCCTGGTTCTTCCCCTTGGTCCCACTGCTTTGTACTACATCAGTGGAAAATTGTCTGTCTGAGAGTTATCCCAGGTGAGGCATTGCCATAGCGGGTCTGTGCTGCTTCTTGCATGGTTTGCAGCTTAAGGAGGTTAGTAAAAAAATCTATTGTCTCCCCAGAATTGGGCAGCAATTTACTGGAAGTGCTAGGATTTGTCTCCTGTGACGACAAATAAAAATGGCATTTGTTCCTCCATCTTTTGCCTGTGCTTTACCAGAAGAAGGTGCAAAGGTTTAAGGTCATGACAACTTCTGCCTGTCCTACTGGGAAGACAAAAGGGGCGTGAATTCTTAGCCTCGGTATTTTGTTTGCTGTAATTAGATTGCTAAGAGGGATTTTTGCTCCTGTGGTGTTTGCTTTTCAAAGTGAATGCTGTATACAGCAGATAAAAACAAATGTTCTTAAAATAGGAATTGCTGTCTGGAAAAGTTAAAAGTGCAACTCAGACTTCAGCTATTCAGATGCAGGTCAAATGAGAAGCTCTTCAGAACTTAGAGAACCCGCACTTACTCTTTTCTATTCACTAAAATGTTATGCTAGATTTAATATACCTGAAGAAAAGAAGAGTACTTTTCCATCTAAGTACACAATGTGATGGTGCACCTTTTCTTAGTATTACTGGGAATGTTGGGGCTGCTTCCAATAACAAAAACCCAGCAGTTTGAGGGGTCATTGTAGATTTATTTAGAGTGAGACAGACGTTCTGAAGCCCAGTGGAAACTTCAGTGTTGATAAAGAAAAATTTTTTGGTGACTATCTTAAGAATTTCACCTGAATTCTTCAGATCTCACCACCCCTCTCATTATTGTTAGTATCTTGATAAAAATGTGTTTTCAATCTCCAGCATTCCAAGACAGTAAGTAAATAATTCTGTCCTTCAACCATAGTGCAGATTAATTGCTATCTGGAAATTGTTTCTCTTGAGCAGAGAATATGAAAGTTTTTTTAACAAAGAGAATATTCATTAATCTTTAGATGTTTTTTTTGGAAGAGAAATACGTATTTCTGAGGGGAAAAACACTAACAAGCTTTAGACAGAGGGCCAAATTTTCTGTATACTTATATATTGCATGTGTCCCAAACAAAATGTTACAATAGCTGTGTGTCCTTGTAATGTCAAGTGCCATGTCTGGCTACTATGAAGCAGAGTATTTGTTCTGAGATGTTAAAGCATTAAATGTGCATTTTCAGTCTGACATGAACAGTCTTGTTTTAACAAGATACTTAAAAAAAAAATCAATTGCTAAAGACTGAAGAAAATTATTTCAAAACAGACAGTGGAAATATGCAGTAAAGCAGACAGACATACATTCTTTTAAGGGCTGTATAATTTGTATACTGTCTATCAGGAAATTTAATCCATACAGGAAGTGAATATATAGAAATAGATATACCTTTATTATAATTTCTTATGTTTATTTACTCAGTGTGCTTTAGTCATGTCACTTCAGCATTAAGTGGAGCAGTGTCATTGCAGCTCTGGCTTACTTGTAACATGAGGAGCATCGCTCCAGGAGCTTGCCATCTCTGAGGGTATGCTGGTCCTCTTTAGCTGGCTTTATGCTTCTAATTCATATAAGGCAGTATGGCTTATGTGTATTATATATGTTCTCCTTCAATCCATAATGTATCTGAGTCTGTTGCAGGTTGTAGGTGTTAAGCTTGGTTCAAAACCTTTAATTTTAGAGCACTGTCTAATTCTAATTTCAAGGTTTTAGGAATCCTTGGAGCAGTTTCTCATATCAGCAAAAATTGTGGCTGTTCCACAACTACTAAGGAACTTCAGAGATGTAGACTAAAGATCTGAATTGTTCCACTGTTCACTTATCAAATAATGTTTCTCTGTAATGACAAAAACTACTTTTCACTTGAATTTAAAGAGCAGAAAATCCTTCTGATGAACATTTAGAAACTGGTAGAGTCTTCCTTGAGCAGCTCTACGGTTGGTACTTTAGACCAGAAGAGTTCTAAAACATCATAGATGGAGGAATTAAAAAAAAAAAAGATATTTTTAAGATGACTGAAGACTGTAGATACTTAAGGGTAAAGCTATCAGAAAGGAAAAATATCCCATTAGGAACAAAGAGAAAGAAAAGGCTACATAATAAAGTAATAATGAATGAGTTTTTTACTGCTTTATGGCCACTGGCAGGGCTGTGCTTGGCATACCGTAGACATCTGCATTTTCCATAGATGTAATTTTTGCATGTCTGTGTACCGAGTGCAATAGGTACTTGGTTGTTATGTCTAGACCTAACAGCAAAGTTCAGGGTCATGAATGATAGGAGAATATGTGAGGAGAGGAGTGGTTGTGGACACTACCACCGAATAGTCACAATAACCAAGCCCACATACTTAACAGTTACTGTCAGGTTAAGACTGAGTTAATGGGAACAAATGTTTGAAATGAATTTCTTGCTGCCATCTTGTGTCTAAAAGCAAAATGGCAAGGAAATTTCTAGAGTTCTAAGTACTGATTTTACATTCAACATCAGGATATTCCTCTTATTCCTCCTACCACCAAAGTGTAAATAAAGGCCAATGTGATATGAAAGTTTTCAGTGTTTGCCCTTGAGAAGAATGGGAAAGCGTAATTTAACTTGTGCAAGAGATTGTGAATTTTCGGTGAGAAGTACTCAGTAGAGTGGAAGGTATAGTGTTAAAAGTTGCTTCCCCAAGCCTGTTTCCAGGAACATAGTTTTATGAAGTGCCGCAATAAACGCTTAATAATGTTACTTCCATGATAGACAGGGTGGAGCCTGTGTTTGCAATATTGGTCTCCCTATTAAGTTTTCTCCATGCACCCAGATATAGCACACCTTCTAGCAGCTCCAGAAACAGCTATCGCCCTGTTAACTAAATACTTTAACATGAACAATGTGATAGCCTACAATAGGGTACTTTACAGAATGATCTGAGAAACTTAGATGAAAATGACATTACCTGTTATGTAAGTTTTTAGATTAATTTCCCTCACAGTCCTCTTCTTCATTCCACCTGTTGTTACTCTTGACCTTTTGCTTTCTTGTGTTCCCGTTCTTATATCCTGCAAGTACCATCCAATCTGTAACTCTGCCCCTTCTCAGCTGAAACGGAACTTTTGGCTAATGGGAAGGATTGTTGTTCTGGGCTTCTTTGCAGGGAAGCAGTGCTATTTCCTTTTATTTTCAGAAGCCCAGGTGTGGAGCACAAGCAGAAATTGTTTGCCACTATAGCAGTTTTTGTGGCAGGAGGTGCTTGCCGTAGCAGTAGCTCCAAGTTGTTGCCTAATGCTTACTGCTGACTACAGTTATGGTGAACCCACTCTATACATGCATTTTCTGCAACAGCTTTATTGCAAATGTGACGAGTCTGTGACATCCGTGTTTGCAGTATAATGAATGAAGACGGTGGTAATAAGAAAACACTGAAGACAATGCAACATCAGTTCACCCAGATAAGTGGGTTGATGCAAAGAGATTTTCAAGGCAGAGGAAAAGGATAATCTTGAACTGGCAACAACTATCCACCATATTCTCTGTTCCATGCTAATCTCCATATCTGGATCATCCAGTTCTTTATCAAATGTTTGACTTCTTTCTAAGCTGTACTTGACCCATCAGCTGTACTTGACCCATCTTTGCCAGTGTAGTATGACCCTGTCTTTTGGGGTCATTTTTCTGAAGATCCACATTTACCATGCTGTCTGCACACTCAAACCTCTTCAGTCAGTGTGCAGTGTGAGAAATTCGTACACATCTTCCTCTTCCCAAGTAAATATCTTGGGGGTTCTTGGCTTGAAAAAAAAAATATTCTGTGATATTAAAAGTAAAGGCAATCAGTGGAACTTAAAGTTTTTGGCTTAAATCAGTGATGACTGAGGTCTGTTGACTTTAATGAAATTATGTCTGCATAGATGAGGCTTGGAATTATGTAAGTGCAGAACACATCTCTTCATTCTGTAAGCTCTGGAAATGCTGGCGTAAACCACTGGAACAAACTACCCAGGAGAGAAGTGAATTCTCTCTCTTGACATTTCTAAATAAGACTAAATGCCTTTATGGAAGATATATTTTATTCAAACAGAAATGATATGGCTCAGTGGAAATGTACCTGGATGAAACTCTGTGGCTTGTATTATACAGTCAGATGTCTTTTTGGACCTCAAAAATCTAGTGGTCTTCAAGGTTTTCTCTGTTTGTTTTTTTGTTTGTTTTGTTTTATTTTTTGCAGTCCCATGTCGTTGGTTATGTTTGTTGCTTCTTAACTAAGACTGTAGACTTTTGGGGAGCCAAAAGCCTTCCTGGAGAATTGCCTGCAGAAGGACTGTAGAGAAGCTACTAAGTGGTTGAGGGCTGCCTTCCTGCTGACAGTAATGCTGAATAGTTATTGACATACCGAGGCACTTAAACAAGAAGCCATTCTCAAAAGAATGTGGAAGTCACTGTAACATGCTTAAGTTGTATTTAATTATAGGTGAAATACCAGGCAGTATTCATTAGACATGGGTTATCATTAGGTTTCAGTGCTAACATGGTTTCAAGTGACTTTCAAGTTCTATTTCTCAAAAGCCATTATTTGAGCTCGGGTTTTTTTTTTGCAGTTTCAGTCATGTGTTACAGTGTTAGGTAATACTTGATTCTGAGTTTATAACTTACAACACTAAATTCTCAATGTTCACATATTTTCTGGAGATGGAAGCTTAGCTGCTGGCACAGAAGAAAACTGTCTTCTGAAAGAAATGTCTGGACTTAACATCCATCTGCGAACTGGATCAGTTCGGCTTTGGCAAGAGTCCATTCGTAATCGGTCTGCTAACAAAAGAGTGATAGGGTGGTGACTTCTCTTGAGTTAAATAACTGAAACCACAACTTGGGGTCAGTCTTTGGTGCATATGTATCAATCTGTAAATAGAGTTGGCCACGTTTCTGCAAGGAGTTATTTCAACAAGTATACAGTTGTCTGTGCAGATTTAAATACAGTCTGAGGGGAAGGGGAGACTGCATTTCAGCCGACTAGTAGCAAAAGGGTAATTTAAATGCTCCAGAAACACACTAGCAATGGGTGTACTTCCTGATGAAATGTTGGAATAGAGTACAAAAAAAGACAGCTAGATGCATGCCCTAGAGATTGTATTCTTCACTGATACCATGTCAGGATAGCGAGATAAAGGCTTTGCTAATGTAATGCTTAGATGTGTCCTCTTTCATGACAGAGCACAAAATTCTAAATGTTTTTGCTGAACTATGAGAGCTATTATTACTAGATGTTAATGTATCTCAGAAAAAAACCTCAGTGACCTAGGAGGAACTGCAATAGGCTAAACAACAGTTTTTTAAAACTGGTACTTAGTAAAAGCAGTTTCCATAGGAACTCAAATCCATGAGAACTGAAAAGGTTTTTTAGGGACATTATGACTGGCATATAATAACAATAATAATAGTTCTTGTATCATCATTATGTATGCTGTGTGTGTTTTGCTTTCTTGATATTATTTTTCAGAATAAAACCTGGACTGTCTATTTCATTTCAAACATGCCTCTTTGTGCCACCTCCTTAAGTTTCTATGAAACATTCTTATTATTCGCAGAAAAATTACTTAAAAAGAAGTGTAGACTGAAAAGTTTGGGATTTGCATTTATTATTAAGAAATCTTCTTGTTACAGATTCCAACTTGAATTCAAGCCAGGTCAGCAGAGGAAGTCTTTGAGATCTGGTAAGAAAATGTCAGATGTGCTGATAAGAAACTGGACACATGGGTGGAACCACAATCACCCTCCAGTACATTTCCTAATCTCCTGTTACTGATCAGAGTCACGGCCACTTGATATTGTCTCATTATCTGCTTCCTCCTCATGATGGATTCCTCCTGACACCCAGGTTGTACTCACGAAACTGACAAGCACTCTTCCTTCTCCCAGCATCTGCATAATACCACAAATGATATCACTGCAAACTTGTTAGCAGTCTCAATTCTAAGTCTGTGTACAAGCAGGATCTTTTGCTTCTGAATTTCCATTCATTTGGACCCCTGTCATTTGTTTCATTATTCCTCTACTCATGCTTGGATAAGATGCAGTATACTGTAATTTATAATGGTGCTGGATCCTTTGATGAATCTGAGGGAGGCAGGAGAAAGCTCTTACAGATTGTCCGGCTTGCTAGGAGATGGACTGATCCAACTTTAGTATTAAGTGGTAGTCATCTGAGATTTTCTGACCCAGCCAAACCTCTGGCAACCATAAGTGTCCCCCATCTTGCCTGCCTACAATTTCTTCTCTTTCTCCCCTTACCTGCACAGGTGACTTTATCTGAGGTGTGTATATGTCCTAGTGTCACACTTACTAATTAATGGATAATGTGGTTTTCCCCAATGATATATTTAAGGAATGCATAAGGATCACTTGTATGTCTGCCATTCCACAGCAGTGCAGAATGTGCTATATTATTCTTTAGATAATGGAGCTGTTCATGTTACACAACTTTCAAAACAGTTCTTTAACAGAAATGATTCTCAAATACAATTTCAAAGTCCTTGTCTCCTAATGGTGTAGATTTCCTCCGAGACTTCCCCTTAAAGAGAAATCCTTTGGTTCTTGAGTGTGACAGACCATTTAATAATAAAAGTCAATGGAAATAAACATCATGCATTTTATCAGCGTTTCTATGCACTGAACTGTAGGGGGAGGTAAGGTCAGACGTTGAATATACAAGGCAACAATTGACAAAGTAATGTACAGCATTTGTTTGGTGTCCAGCCAAGGGTTTGTAGTGCTTTTAAAATGGTAACGTACATAGCAAATATCTGATGTGCCAAACCACAGAAGACAGTTGATGATGGTGATGGAGTGGAAGAGACTCTGTAAGTAGTCCCTGTAGTGTATTTACTATACTGTATATTTTGCACATGCTATTTATTATACTGCTGGTATTATGCTTGTAGTCGGGGTTTTTTCCCATAGTATAGTGTCATGAACAGAGACCCAGTGGGAGTATTTTACTTATTGTGAAATAAGAATTGTATTTCTTGCTGTCTCCTTCCTTCTGTAAAAAATCAGGTTAGCATTTTCAGGAATGAACAATTCAGAAGTGTTTTATTACCATCTAGAAGATCTTTCTGGGAAAAAAAAATAAAAAAAATAGATGTAACAACATTAGAAAAAAAACAAACCAAAACCAAACCAAAAACTAACAGTGACACCCCAAACCCAAAGAGAATTCGGCTAATTAAGAAAGTGTAGAAAGCTGAAAACTGATGTTTTAAACTTCTTCTATTCTCCATTCATTTGCTTCCTTATTTCTCTATTAATTTTTCCCACCATCACCACTGTTCATTTCTTTTTTATTGCCTTTTCTCATTCCGACGTGACTACAGTTCAGTCTTCTGCTCTGATGAAGACGTGATCTGGCCAGCTGCAAACTTGCCAACTCACTTGCAATGAGTAATGCAGCTGCACTGAGCCAGAGCTCAGCACATGCAGGACACCTCTGCAGGTGGGAATGCAACCTCTGCTAATGCCTAAAGTGGATGCTACATCACTGAGTGTGAAGACATCTGAAGACTTCCTGGGGAGCTGTCAGTGTGTTTTGTTGTCCTGCACTGGCAGATCCTCAAGACAAGAAGTGGCTTGGCATTTGTTTTGTGTGTGCCCAAGCACCCTGGAGCAGCGCTGAGTGCTTGCCATATAAAGCTGACCCTCCCTTTAAAAAAATGTCTGTGAGAAATTCTGAATTTTACATACTTTTTTTCCCCTATATCTTAGACCAGATTATCCCTTAGGTTCTGTTCTGTTTTCATTTGCACTGCTAGACCTAAGCAAATCAGCTGAATTCATTAATGTGTTTCTAATGTTACCCTCAAAAACAATTAAAACAAAAAAAGAAGTCTGGAAGTGCAAGATTTGTATTACTACAGAGGTATCTACAGTCTAAATGTGGATTAGTTTTCAGTACGAAAAAAGCCTACAGGAGTGAGACTTCTGTCCTTCAAAGACTTGGGCTGCTACTTAACATTGATCTTGTGACTGTCCTGTTTGAAGGAGGGACTCTCACTTGCTTGATGTTAAACCTGTCGTGGTTTAACCCCAGCTGGCTGCTCATTCCATTGCTCACGCTGCAGGGTGGTGGAAGAGAATTGGAAGACTAAAAATGAGAAAACTTATGGATGGAGATAAGAACAGTTTAATTATTGAAATTAAATAAAATAGTAATAATAATGATGATTATAAATTGTAATGGAGAAGGGAGAAATAGACCTTGGGAAAGACAAGTGGTGTAAACAAAACCAAACAATTTCTCAACTCTGACTGATGCCCAACCAATCCCCGAGCAGCAGTCCCCTGGCCAACCTTCCCCCTAGTTTTATTTATGAGCATGATATAATATGATATGGAATATCCCTCAGGTCACTGGGGGTCATCTGTCCCAGCTAATATTCCCTTCCAACTTCTTGTGCACTTCTAGCTTACTCATGGTGGGGTGAGGAGCAGAAAAGGCCTTGACACTGTGTAAGCACTGCTTGGCAATGATGAAAATGTCTCTGTATTATCAACACTATTTCCAGCACAAATCCGAAATACAGCCCCATACGAGTTACTATGATGAAAATTAACTCTAGCCTCAGCAAATGAGGGCAAAAATTCTGAAGGCAGCATTTCAGAGAGGAGTGGTTAAGAGCTGGCTCCCTCCCAGCTCCTTTGGAAAAGCGGAGAAGCTGACTGGTGATCCAGACATGTCTTCCTGAGTCTGGACTGCAGGTACCTTTCTGCCTGTGTGTGAGGCTGACTTGCCTGAGCAAGAGACTTTAGGAGCCTGGCTATCCTGGAGCTTAACCTTGTAAATGCTTCTTCCCTCTCACAGCTGCAGTTTCTGAAGTGGTAGGAAGAGGATACCAGGTCCCCACCGTAAGTGTGCTTTTCTGGAAGAGGAAAGAAAAGGACTAGAATGATCATACTGAATGGAAAATGGCAGTCCCTTCAAAACTGCATTTTAAATTACATTACAATTAATTATTTTGATACTATGTTTTTTTATAGGTTTTATAGCATCATGGGGCCTGATCAACTGAGAAGCAGAGATGAATGAAGCCTATCCGTATTCCTCTGTGCTAAGGATGTATTTCACAAATCAGAAACTGAAACACTACAATGCCTGGATCTCAGCCAGACAGGATCTGAGATGGAATGGGTGACCATTCCCATCTGTTCTGTGCCTTCTCTACAGGACCTCTTCTCAGGTTAGGAGCAGTAATGAGCTTAGCCAACATGGAGGTAATTTATGGTGATGTGCAGAGCATGGCAGGAAAGCGTGCTGGAGTTTTCATGAGCCTGAAAAGGCAGAGAACCTAAACTACGGGGAAAATCTCTCTCTCTGAAGATGAAGGGCAAGATTCTCAATTGATGTACATCTCTGCAACTTGGCATCAGTGAAGCTATGCTGATTTACACCAGCTGAAAAATCTGGAAAGGAACAATGCACTTTTTGTTTTATTTTTATGTGCTCCTCAGACCATCCGTCACATTCAGTTGGAGAGGAATAACATTTGGTAGATGTTTAGTCTTGATTTTTTGCCTGAACTGGGAAGTGAATTAAATGAAGTGAAGACAGAAAAAGGCAGTTTTATTATTAGAGCTAGCTGAACAGTCTGGGAAAATTAAAATTAAATTAAAAAAGAATTTCTCAAATAATATATTTGGCATCATAGCGAAATACAAGCAAATGCATTATTTCTTATAAGAATTGTTAATAGAAATTTAGAGAAGTAGATTATGCTGAATATGACTAGATGTACAAAGAGGTAACTGTATGAAGCGCTCTGGCTAATCCATCTCTTTCACAATGTATGTTACATGCCCTCTGCCTGTTGTACCTTCATCATCCACTGGCATCACTTGAGTGCTGAATGTTGTCAGAATACCCAAGATCCAAAGATTATCAGTTCTATTTTAGGGACTTAAAGGGAGTTTGGACCAGTGTCTACTTCTACCTGCTGAGCTCGTTTTGCTGCAGTGGTTGAAATCATGTGCCAGTATTGCTGTGTACCCTTTACAAATGGCTCGTTCTGAAGAGACAGTGGTAGAGTGGTGGCTTAGTGAGACACAGGAGCATTGTGCTAAAGCAATAGAAATGGTTTATGGACTGAGGTCCATGTTCACCCAAAGGAGCAAGTGATTGTAAGATGCTCATTTCTGTTTCTACCTAAGACTGTTGTCAAAGGTGGAGGAGAAAAACAGGCGATGCCAAACTGCTGGCTGTCTCACGTGCAGACAATGTTAAACTGCAAACAGGGCTCAGGACCTGGCAGACTTTTTGTCCATCACTGCAAAATGCTGGCCCATGCATCAGCATTGGCACAGTGCAGGAAATGACTGATGCCAGCAAAAGTTTTTGACCAGATCGTTTCCCCGATGGACCAAGGGATTAGATTGAAACTCTGTGACTTCCCACGTAGGACTTGTTCTGCTGCTGGGGAATACATATATTAAATGCCCACTATTCCAGCCTGACCAGTAGGTCACAGTCCAACCTGTACTGCCTTTTAAAAATCAGATTTTTAAGGGTGCTGCAGTTTATTGTGGGGAAAAATATTCCTAAAATATTATTCTTAAGGCTACCAGCCAAGCTGTACAAACTGCCCTTGCAGTCAGTGGCAAATAGTTGCATGGAAAATGCACTTCTTCTTTTATAGGCAATGTTGCAATTTCTAATTATTGTATTTGACATCCCAAATCAAAAAAGAAAACAGGTATGTGATATTTGCAACAAAAGATGCATTAAAAATCCCGAAAGTTGTTCTGGGAGAGTCTCAGTGGGTATGGAAACATTGAAGAAGTCAAATTTACCTCCCAAGCAGCATAGCTAGGACAAATAGCTGGGAAGTCCAGGCAGCAGACCTGGTATTCAGCAAGGCAGATGGGGCAGAGCTGTGGTGGACCAGCTGTCAACCAGCCTCTACATCAGGGAATACCCAGTTTGAAATAGGTTTACCCAGCGTGAACATCAGGTTAATCCAGTGTGAATTGCAGGTTGACCCAGTGTGAACTGCAGTGACAGAGGAAAAGCCACTAAGCACAAATTTAAATCCCTTTTCTTCCAGCACAGGAAATTTACATTAGAAGAACAAGAAGATTTGCTGGAAAATCACTTGTAAAGAAAATGGGAGAGAAATATCAGCTTCTGATGATGGGTGAGCAAAGTTTGAGTGTGCACTTTATTTGACCTACAAACTACATGTGGAATGAGCATTTTCTTGTGCAAATGTGGTAGCCAATTTAATGTTTACCAAGAGAGGCAGTGAGTTTCAACTGAGTTGAGTGTGGGGAGTTCCTTCACATCACATAGCAGCCCAAGTGAGTAAATACTATGTGGGTTGTGCTGGTACACAGTAGTACACCAGATGTTGCTCACATGCCTTTAGAGGTGTTCAGTCTGATTCAGTGGCTACCCAACACATTTAGTGCCAGAGACCTATATAACAGTATACTGCTCATGGACATGTAGTTCCTGAATACATAATGCCCTGTGTGTGGTTACTGCACAACCAGGATCTGACTCATTGCTTCGCAAAGCACTTTTAGTTGCTTTGGAAACATGGTGATATGTGCTATGCAAACCAGGGAACTATGCTGCCCCAGTAATGGTCTACTATCTCAAAGCTGTCAAAAAGACTTTGTTCTCTGTTATTTACACCATAGTCACTAGGAACTTCATGTGACAACCCAAACAGAATCCTGTAGCTCCAGTGACTCTGAGTCCATCCCCTTGGTGTTAGAGCTGATGGGGAATACTCAAGAGGTGTTAGCAGCTTATAATCCACAGCAAAGTACTTCACAGTTTTCTTTCCATACAGTAGGGGGTAGTAAAATACTCAGAGACTACATGTGCAAGGAAGGAGCACCAAATAGCAGAGCAACTGAATGGAAAACAAACAAAAAAACTATTTTTAAACTGAGCTAAATCCATATAATTTTAAATGGGGAACCTTTTGAGTTCTGTAAAACAAGTTCCTTAAGTGTTTGAATGATGGCATTTAAATGTGTAATGGCTTGGCCTATAAAAAAAACCCAAACATATTAATTGCCACATTTTCAGGATGAAAGTATTAACCATTTTAATTGCACTCTGCATGTTTAGGATGCAAACAAAAGTGCTTATTGTGAACCTGCCAATTAAAGTAGCTGCCAATAGGGAAAGGAGACATGCCTGCGGCGTTCTTTGGGTTAGCTGAGGTCATGTCTACAAGTAATGCACAGGTTCTTAAAGAAATTTGGCATCTGAATGCATGAAAATCCCAAGCAATACTCCACTCTTTCTATTAAAAGTTTTGTAGATGTTTTGGTCTGTCAACGATGTTGACAGAACATCATCAAGGCTCTTATTTTTTTATTTTTTATTTTTAAAATATATATAATGTTTAAAGAATGCAAAGGACTGTCTGAGATGTTAGTGCTAAGAACCTAGTTATAGGACTACTCTTGAGCTTCAGAGTACTGTCCATGACCACGGCCTAATCCCACAGGCAAGGAAATCCAAAGGAAACTGATAGGAATGGTCCTGTGCTTCTAGCCAGGGAGCAGTTTAGAACTTCAGTGTTTCAGAGCTTAGTTTTGAAGTAACAATTTCTATTAAGTCATTGTCTACATATTTCTATAGTACCATTTAACAACAGAGTGTTTCAGTAACATCAGATTTCCCTTCCAAACAGAAAAAAACTGACTTTTCATTTTCTTATGGATTTCATAGGAATACATAACCTGTGGAATTGTTTTCTAGCCATGTTCTCCCAGCCTGATAAGTCCTAAATCCGAGCTCACTTATTCCAGTGTAAATTAAAAGCAATCTGAATGACTAATACACAAGGCACACTGGCGCAGAGAGCTGTGAAGAGCTGAGAATCTGGCTCAGTGTTCCCTGTTGGGGGAGGAAAGCTGTATTTAAATCCATATATGAAATGAAAGACATTTATTTTTTATTTCTGCAAATGTTATAAGAATTTAAATCTAAATTGTGTATTTCTATCTCATAGGGCTTCATAGGAAGATTCTGAAGAGGATATAGAAGTCCTTTGGTGAGTGTAGACTGTATTTGTGTTATTTAATGCTTTGAATTTTGTTGGTAACTATTACTAAAGATTCTAAAGTAAATTAAAAAAACAACCTGTAAGCCAGATCTACTTTATTTTCAAGAATCTCCAGCTATCACTCACGTATCCTTGCCAAATGTGTCATTTCTCTTAGCAACGGTATAGATGGCTTTAACAAGTATTTTTAACCTGTGAAAGAAAGTCACAGGGCTCACTTCTTAAATGTGAAGTTATGTTCCGATACCTGAGGGCTGGATTCAGTGATAAATTGCTTCTCCTTCTCACAAGACCATGGAAGCTATTTTTGCAGGACATGCTTAGTGTTTCCATGCAAGTGGTTTGGATGGATTTTTGTCTTTCCAGCTGAATCTGGCTTTACATTTTTCTAGTCTTATAAATTATTGTATGTGTGATAAAACACACAGACAGCAGGAGTAGAGAAGTTATTGTGCCCCTGTACACAGCACTGGTGAGGCCACAGCTTGGGTACTGGGTTCGGTTTTGGGTGCTACAGTGTAAAAAAGACATTGAGGTGCTGGAGTGGGTTCAGAGAATGACAAGGAAGCTGGTGAGAGGTCTGGAGAAAATATCTTATGAGGGGTGCCTGAAGGAGCTGGGATTGTTTAGTCTGGAGAAGAGGAACCTGATAGGAGACCTTATTGCTCTCTCCAGCTACCAGAAGGAAGGTTGTATTGAGAGGGATGTTGGTCTCTTCTCCCAGGTAACTAGTGATAGGACAAGAGGAAATGGGTTTAAGTTGCTCCAGGGGAGGTTTAGGTTGGATATTAGGAAAAATTTTTTTACTGAGGGAGTGGTTAGGCATTGGAACAGGCTGCCCAGGGAAGTAATGGAATCACCATCCCTGGAGATGTTCAAAAAATGTGTGGATGTGGCGCTTCAGGACATGATTTAGGGGTCATGATAATGTTTAGTAGACAGTTGGACTTGATGATCTTGAAGATCGTTTCCAACCTTAATGATTCTATGATTCTATATATATTGGGGAAGAATGTTAATTAAATTATACAGAGAAAGAGGCTGATGCAAAGATAACATTAATGATATACTCATTTTGCTGTAATTCATGCAGATTTTAAACTGTCATCTGAGTTAGCATGGAGTTATTGTTAGATGGCGTCCTGGTAGACATAGTTTCTACAAGAAATTTCCAAGATTTTGCTTGTGGTTTTGCCTACAGATAATGTGTAATGCCATCTTTAGTGCTGTTTAAAATCCCTTTAAAACTATTTCTGGGATGGCGAATACGAGCAGCAGAGACACTTGGTATTATCCAGGCAAAGCAAGAGAGTGACCAGTCTTTTACAGCCACCTTGTCAGTGGTTTCTGTCATCATGGTGGGATGTATAAGGCAGAATGATGTGGCAACATAGCTGAATCTGGTTATATATGTGCCAGAACCACAAATCTTTTGCTTAATATAATGTACCTTTTTTCCACATAATGAGTACAGACACAGATAGTGCATGAAGGTTCTCACATCCCACTCTAGCTCCCATTCCCCTCTTTGGATTGCCTACCAAATGCTTCAAGTGCAAACTAACCTCTGAATTTGATGTATCAGATCCTGCTGTCTCATTCAAAACATGTGTTTGTAAGGCATGTTAATACTTATCAATATCAGTCAAATATTCTCTTTACTGTCAACATTTATTTCATCAAGTGTGTCAGGCAGACTTGCAATGAGATCACATTGCTAGTGTCCTCTTTTAGGCTTTCTAGAGCATCCTGTCTTCTGCAAGGGTCTGTTTTAGACGGAGTTTCCTAGGGAAAGCATTATCTTTATTTATGGTATGTTTAGTGCTAAACACTATTTCAGTGTTTAAAGGTTAGTCATAAACATTGGCCAGAGTATTTATAAGAGCTTTGCCTGTCCTGGTGACTTAATGCTTTAATATCTCTTTAATCTTTTAGAAGAGTCTTTTAATAGCTGCTATAGTTTAATTCTCTAATTCTTGAAATTTATTCTGGAGCACTGATTTTCAAGTAGTAGGTTTGAACCAAAAATTGAAAATAAGATTTGAAAAGCTCGTATTATTGTGAGATGCTTGACTGGCTATAAGGAATGGAAGAGGAAATATATAATCCTGTAAGACTCTTGTGTATATGTAACCTTATAGTTAGATTTGAAATTTGGAAAAAAAAAAAAAAAAAGGCTTGAAAACCTACTTTAATGTCAGATCCACATGACTGGCAGGAATAGGAATGCTATTATCACTGGGAATGAACATTTTTAATTCTTTTGTAGGAATTGGTGAAAGACAGGGTTAGGATTTCAGAAAGGAAGGCTTTATCAAGTCTGATTTATTGCATGATTTGTAAGGGTTCAGAAGCAATTTGATGTAGTCATAAGCAAATATTTTATTCTCATTATTCCTGGACACATCTTCCATTTAAGGAAGGTTTGGGATAAGGCTAGGGAACTGGGAAAAAAACATGTCAGAGAGAGTAGTATGGCGTAGGCAGGAGCATATGCTTCATATTAGGTATTCCAGTACAGATTCATCCTCTCTCTACAGTACATGTTAATTTTAGGGCTAGGGCTAGAATCAGGTTTTCAGAAAAGAAGGTAGAGAGCCTTTTTATTCTTGCATTCTGCAAGACTGGCAGAGATGGAGATGGGATGAGAATTTGCATAATTGGGAACAAATGTCTTACATTTGGATTTACTATACACATTGATCATTTGAATTAATAAATTTTAGGCTTAGGTTTAGGGTGTCATTATGACCTAAAAGAAGGAGGCCTCATCAGCCAAGCTCACTGTTGGATTGTTTAGGACTAACAGAGATTGGAAATAATGTTATTTGCTAATGAATCTCAATCAGTTTTCTTCATGAAATAGTCACTTGGTTAGATTTCAGTTTTTTGTTAAAAACAGCAGTAGAGTTAAGAAGAAAATGCTTGTTGAGCCTAGCTTGTCACTGAGTCTGGAATGGCTTCAGGGATAGGAAGCAGGTTAGTGTCATGGAGGGCAAATGCTGTAATTTATATTTCTTACGGAGTTTGTTCTCCTGAGTGGGAAGGGTGGAGAATTATGAAGACTATTGCTGATGATATAGCATGTACTTTTAATACATTTTAGCTGCAAGAATTAGTTCACTGCCCATGTATTAAGCAGGATTATCGTTGGGGTTTATCTCATATTTGGGGAAGGAAAAGGTTTGACCTGAAATTTAGGATGAGGGATGATACTAGGTGTTGTTTCATGTTCTCAGATTCCTGTAGGAATTAGTTCTACAATTACATTTCAGATTAGATTAGCATTGATTTAACATCTGAGTGTAGAAAATAAGACTTGAAGGAGTCAATGTCCTGTTGGATTCTTCATAATCATCAGGGATAAGTACACCTGTTTCACCAAATCCCATTAATTTGTGTTAGGTTTTGCTCTTACTATTGATTACCCAGCTATAATCATAGCCTCGTGGTTGTATAAGGAGTTGGGAACTCGCAGCCCATTGCTTCCAAAATGCCATTAGATTCCATAGTGCTGGTTTTAGTAGAAGTGTTTACAGAAGAAACTGATAATAACTGAGCAATAACATTCACCCAAGGCTTCTAGAGAAACTTGATAACTGAGTTACTGGTTTGTGTAAAAATTTGCTCTGAAGAACCAGAGGACACAGGAATGAATATTATATGTTGACGGAGAATTAACATGGATTTATAAAAAGGGATCATGACTCTCAAATCTAGTAGCATTCTCCAGAGAAGCCAATAAGTTTGTTGATAAAAGAATTATGATTGATAACCTACCTGGTTTATAAATTAACAAATGCTTTTAAAGAATCTAAGAAATCAGAGGATAAAAGAAAAAGACAGAAGTCAGTAATAAATGGTCAGTTTTGACAGAAGGAGATTACTAGTGGAATTTCCATGGGATCTGTCCTGGGGCCTGCAGTGTTCCCACAGAGGGAGAAAATCATGAGGTATCTTGGTTTGCTGGCGATACTAAGTTATTCTAAACAGAATCATAGAATAATTTGGGTTGGAAGGGACCTTTAAAGATCATCTAGTCTAACCCCTCTGCAATGAGCAGGGATGTCTTCAACTAGATCAGGTTGCTCAGAACCCTATCCATCCTGACCTTGACTGTTCGCATGGATGGGACATTTACCACCTCTCTGGGCAACCTGTGCCAGTGTCTTACCACCCTCATTGTAAAAAAATTCTTCCTCATATCTAGTCTTTTAGTTTAAAGCCATTACTTCTTCTCCAGTCAGAACAGGCTTTGCTAAAATATTGTTCCATTTTACTTATAAGCCCCCTTTAAGTATTGAAAGGCCACAGTAAGGTCTCCTCAGAGCCGTCTCTTCTCCAGGCTGAACAACTCCAATTCTCTCAGGGAGAGGTGTTCCTCTGATCATTTTTGTGGCCCTCCTCTGGCCCTGCTCCATCAAGTCCATGTCTTTTGTGAGCTGAGGACTTCAGAGCTGAAGACAGTCCTCCAAGTGGGGTCCATCTTTTCATCTCCCAGTGCCCCCAAGTCCTTCTCCGCAGAGCTGCTCTGAATCTCTTCATCCCCTAGCCTGTATTGACACTAGGGGTTACCCTAGTCCAGGTGTAGGACCTTACTCTTGGCCTTGTTGAACCTCATGAGGTTCACACAGACCTACTTATCAAGCTTGTCCAGGTCCCTCTGGATGACATCCTATCCCTCAGTTGTGTCAACGACACCACTCAGCTTGGTGTCATTAGAAAACTTACTGAGGGTGCACTTGATCCTGCTATGTCATTGATGAAGTTATAAAACAGCACTGATCCCAGAACAAAGCCTGGAGAGACACCACTTGCCACCAATCTCCATCTGGACATTGAGCCATTGACAGCTACCCTCTGGATGAGACCATCCAAACAATTCCTTTTCAATTCAACAGTCCACCTATCAAATCCTTATGTCTCCAATTTGGAGAGAAGGACATTGTGGAGAATCATGTCAAAGGCCTTACAGAATTCCAAATAGATGATTTCTGTAGCTCGTCCCTTGTTCACTGATGTAGTCACTCCATCATAGAAGGCCACTGGGTTGGTCGGGTAGGACTTGCCGTGGGTGAAGCCATATTGACTGTGTCTAATCTCCTCCCTGTCCTCTATGTGCCTTAGCCTAGCTTCTAGGAGGATCTGTTCCATCATCTTCCCAGGCAGATGGGTGAATACATAAGGTGTGAAGAATTATAGAAAGGAGTAGGATATATAAAGTAAAGCCAGGAAGTGGCAATTTCCAAAAAAAATGGTACTTTTGCCTCATATTGCATTGCCACAAGATACGGACAGTAAAACCATTCAGGTACAAAATGTCCTTATATAAAAAAAAGAAACTGTCAAGCGCTATTAAAGACAGAGATGCTGCTTCTGGTTCAGGAATTGTTCAGCCACAAATCTCTAGAGGCTGCAAAAATATTCTGGGGAATTACTGCTGTATATTATACTGTTCTCACACTCCTTCCTGGGAATCCACTTTTGGATGCCATTGGGAACAGCTGCTGGGCAAATTGGATACTTGATCTGACCAAATAAAATATGGGAGGTTCTTTATAAATTCATCTTCTGAAAAAAGGACCAAAAGTTTGGCATATCTGAAGAAGAATATGTTATTGGAATTTTTGGAATGCGGCTTTTTTTTGATGTTAAACACTTGTGATCCTTTTCATCTTACTACATAATTAAAATGAGAAGACAGATACTTTAGTGAGATTAATTTGGTACTTTGTATTCTGAGAACCTTTCCATATCCCTTTATTGATTTCCTGGTGGCTCCCCATAGTATCTATAATCAGACAAGATGGATGCCAAATAATTTGAGTATTTTTTTCCATTTGCACAACTGTTCTCTTTCCCAAAGTCAAAATTGAGAGAAAATAAGTTAATTAGAAGTATAATATATGTCATGCATCCTGGGCTGTCTTGCAACATAAGTTGTCCAGTTGCTAGTCAAGCACATTCCACATCTACTAAGCACAGACTGTTCAGGTTTAAGGAGCTGGTTATCTTTTACTGCTTCTGCTGTGAATATAGTGAATTGGTCACAGTGCCATCACTCACACTCTAGGACAGATCGTTTATTGGCTGAAATCAGCAATAGTTCTATTTAGACATTTAAATTAGTATCAGGGAGTCAGGAAGAAAGATATGGTCCTTTAAACTGCTTGCTGAATCTAAAATACCATATTGCTCAGGAATAAATGCAAAAAATTTGCAAAATGTCAAGCTGCAGACAAACTTGTAAATGCTCATAATTCTATGTTTATTGGAAAGTTCACATGGATTGCAAGTGTATTTCTCATCAGAATGAATCTGCAGGCAAAGGGGATGGTATTCAATGTGACAGCACCAGAAAAATCTATACTAGGCTTCTGCATCATATTCAGAACTGCTGCTGACAATTCCTGGGAATCTACCTCCAATAATGTACCTAGTAAGATTCTTAAATCTGTTCTTCTGATTTGGTGAAAGATGTAGCGGTACCCTTTGGTACGAGTGAGAATTTATTCAATGCCTCAATGTTCCCTGTCTTCATTATACCATGGCCAATTCAACTCAGTCCAGACCACTGCCTGTGCTTGTAGGCCTCTGCTTTATCTGTGGGCCAACAGTAGTCAGACATGCTTGGTCAGTCTGAATCTGGAAAGGTCACAAGACTGAAGTCAAAAGTAGAGGAATAACTCAGCAGCCTCTTGTTCTAGAGAACCTCAAACTCTGTGCACTGTCACCTTTTTACTTCAGATAAATTTGATTTTGATGTGTCAGTGTGTTTTTTTTATTGTGTGGGGCCACTGGTGAAGAACAAAATCATTGCATCTTCTGCCACATGATTTTTAAGGAAATAAAAGATACCTGTGTATTAAGATTTCTTTGATGATAATGAGACCTTCCAATTTCAATGTCTTTTGGCTTAACTAATGTCAGACATTTGGAGGAGAAAATACTTTGGAGACACGAGGATTACTTGGTTTGGGGGAACTAAGATGTGGAAGATAGCGGAGTACAAAACTCTTCTTAAAGATATCTAATGTCTCTTTTTACTTACAACAATCAGCTTCCTAATTTATACTCCCAACAATGATTTCTGGGTCTCCATGCTCTTACAGACACTTTCTATGGTCTGGTTGCATGAAGCTTTGTTGCAGTATTTTGCAAACACAGTAGAAAGTGACAATAGTGTTAGATGTGTCCTTAGATGCCCTATGATTTGCAGCACCAGCAGGAGTGATGATCTTGTATTTAGTATCAAACAATAGCTCACTATAGAATTTTCTAAACTAGAGTTGGCTTCTTACCATGTCCCAGAACCAACCTGGCATTTCATAATAGAGGAATCAAATGTCTTTTGGCAGCATCTGATGTCATAGTTGCTTAGAGCTTGATCTCAGAATTTGGCAGTTGTGAGTCACTCTATCTGTACTCAGTTGTGTAAAACAGACAACAAAAAATGTGAGCGTCAGCAGTGCTGTGACCTTTATACAATGTTCAACAGATTGAGAGAAGGCAGGATTGTATTGCTAATTTTAAGCTACTAATACATGTTGGGTTTTTTCAATACATGAAGCTAATAGAAGCCTATCACCAGAAGTATACAGCATGCTGCATTAAAGGACGTCTCACTTTGACTAAAGAATTCAAAGCAAACTGACAGTGGAATGTGCCTGGACAGAACAGTTGCACCTTTCTTTAGACTGTCCTGCCGTGAGCTTGCTGGCTTGAGAGAAGGGCACCTATCTTCCTTTTGGCATATTAACTAGAGTTGCAGTGAGAAGCAAAATAATTGATCACTGCTGAGTGCAAATGTCACATTTGATGCTCAAAGGTTTAGTCTGTGCTGATCAGCTGCTGAAATTCTTTGGAAGAAAATATTCTGTATAATATACAAGTATTACTAATCTGCCAGACTTCTGAGGCTATTGGGGTAAATCAGGTTTCTTTAACAGCTTGTGATCTGGCTGATTTGATCTGCTTGTAATATGAAACATTTATCACTTGTGGGGCCAGTATCATAAATCAAGTGCTACTTAGGTAACATCTCAATGGCAGTTAAGCTATAAGTGAGCAACGTGGTGGTGGTCTGCCACAGATAATTACGTGAGGAAAACAGAGCACAGTTTTGTATCCTGATCCTTTCCTGAATTCTTGTACCTTTAGGAAAGTACAAGTATGTTGCTTCTGCTTCCTGGCTTGCACAAGCAGTGACTGAAAACATGAAAATGCCTTCAAGAATAAAGTGATTTTGTCAGAAAGAGGTTTTATTTTGTGTTGTTTTTATTTTTAAAGAATATATTAATAAACAGGAGGTAATACAAGATAAAAACTTTACATCAGGAACAATGCAGAACTAGTTTATGGTTTTAGATCTACAAACACTATCTTTATTGGGAGTCATGATACATGTTGCTGTCTTTCAAGTCTCATCATTTGCAGACATGCATGTTATAAGGACTATACCTTTCTTTTAATGTCATCTTTCTGACTACTATAGTTATGTAATACGATTTAGAAATGTGAATTTTAAGGACTACAGCATGGAAAGATTTAACAAACCAGCAGTTTGAGCACAGTCTGCTAATTGTGCCAAATTTTCAGTTTCCAAATCAGAACTCTTGTCTAAGTGTCCTTCAGATGGCCTTTCTCCCAGAAATTGGAGTTGTGTAGTTGGACCATGGAGTTACATCAGAAAATTCGAGTAGATCTCTTCTGATCTGTTCCTAGGTGGAGCTGGGTCTGAGCAAAGCTACAAGATCTCCCTATGTAACAAAGATCACTGTAATTTTTGCACACTTTGTGTTGCATCATATACACTGAGAACTGGAATTTATCTCTGGCAAGAGCTATGCTTCCTGAATCATGTCTGGCATGCCTTTTCTCAGTTGTAAAGTATTTATCCATTTCCTGGTGTCAGCTACTGAATCCAATGGGATTATGATTCCTTTTAAATAAAATCCTATCTTGTCATCTGCTACTGAGTCCAAGAGGTATTATGACTTGTTTCATGGGCTTCTTATCAACTTTTTTTGGCTTATTGGTCTTAAAACAGTTCGATTGCACCTCATCAGCACCTGGTCTTGCTAATCCATGATGTGTCTGCAATTGAAGTGCAGGTGGCTCTGCCACCTGATTTGAATTGATTGCTGATTTAATAATGTAACAGCAAAAATGGCAGCTGAGTGTCTGCCTGCCTTCTTCTGTAATGAATGTACATGAAGAATCTCTACATCTGCTAACTGACACTGCAGACTGCTTTCCCTTCAGTGCAGGTCTTTCCAAATGGTCTCGGAAACAGCAAGAATAGATGCTTGTGTTTTTCCTGGCATATCCATGGCATATGAAGTTGCATTGGTTCTGCTTCCTCTGTTTCTGTCGCTGCAGTTTTTAGGCTGGCCATTAATTTTTCTGTCAAATTGCTCTCTGTAGCACATGTGTTAGATGGCATCTACATTACGTGGCATCTGCATTCTCCATACTGTTTGCCGAGTTTGGAGTCGAGGCACTGGTTCTGTACCAATACATTATCATTATATTCCTTTCACTGCTCATTTTAACTGTTCTTTCAATGAGTGGCATGTTTCTAAGGCTAGTTCTATTGCCTTAAAAATATAAAAATGATCTTGCTTTCATTCTTTCTGAGATTACCTGTGGGTGCCAAGGATGTGAGCACTGCAGTATGAACATTTTTCTCTCGCTATTCAATACAAATATTTATTCAGGTAAAGGCAAAGCAAAACACTTTTGTGCCTACTGTTCTTTCTGGGATCATTGAATATTTTTATGATCTATTCCAGCATTTGGGTCATTATTCCAACAGGAGTGTCCTGATTATCTTCCTCCCCATGCCCCCAGTGTTTATAACAATGATTTTTCTCATCTTCCGTTATAAATTCTGCATGGAGGCTTAGTTTTTGTTTTCACAATTTTAATGCTTGCACACGGATTTTATCTTTAAATCCACCATGCCTGGTGGCTGGCATCACTCCATACTGATGATTTCCTTTGTTTCTCACCCATACTTTGTCTCTTTGTAAATTGTGTTCTCTTTATTATTGCGAATCTCCAAGATTAACCACTGCTGTCATCTTCCATATGCCACATACTGAGTAGTAATATAAGAAAACACCACATTTCTAAAGTAAAATGGCTTTAGACTGAGAGAACTGTAACAGAACTGAAGCCTTGTGGCCAGCCAGTGTCCTTGGATGGCAAATACTACATTTAAGGCCTTTGGTGCTATTAACTTTTAAAGTCTTCAAGGAGTGAGGAAAGTGGGAGTGAGGTGATATGGATGGAGAGGGTGTCAAGGCCTAAGATAACTGTGCTACACTAGTACCCTTCTCAGTACTAGTGCCTCTTATTTCTCTCTCACTTCATTTTGGAGCAGAGTCTCACTGCCAGGTCAGGGAAGCACCTCCCATGAGAAAAGACATCGAAATATGCATTTAGACTTTAAGCACTATGGTGGCAGTAATGTGGTGCTCAGCAGGTGAAGAGGAGATGCTGTTGCAAAGGTGTTTGTGCTGGGAACGGTGGGACTCAATTGCAAGGCTGCTGAACTGTTTTGAGAGTTTTTCATTCTTTTTTTTCACACTGGATGATTAGTTGATATCTAGGGGAAATGCCTTTGCAAATTGATGATGAAACGTAATCATTCTTTGTTGCAATTTTGTCTGTATTTATGGACTTTCATTTCCCTGAATGCTGTTAGAAATAAACATTAGGGGCTCGTTGCTTTAATACTCTCCTCAGACAATGATCTACCCTAACCTCCTCTTTCTTGCTTAATTTCTTTATCAAAATAATCTTACATGCCCTCTAGTTACCTCTGGGACTTTCCTGCTGCCTGCTCTGTGTGTGCCCTTTCTCATCCTTTGTGCTTAGCTCCACTGAACAGTGATCATTGCCCTGAATTTGCACTTAGTCCCCAAGGAAAATTGCAGTGTTTGGTTCATTTTGTAGGCCTCAGTTTTAAGTGATGATCTCCAGTGTTTCTTTTATTCCATGGAAGTGTTGTAATCAATTTTTTACATTTAGCCTACTACTTTATACTCAATAGAACATGACTCCTAAATTCAACTGTACTATCGAATAGCTTTACTATTCCTATTTATAGGTGGCAGTGTTCTTTGTTGTATATTATCAAACTGCAGTTCTCCTTTTCCCACATAAAGTTTTACTTCTTTTGTACAGAAACTCTGTGTTTCAGAATAGAAAATAATTGGCTGCTAAGGTCACGAAGGGAAGATTTTCCCAGGTTTCTGAGCCGATCACATTTATTAATTTAAGAAGACCCCTTAGACATTTGAACTTGACCCCTTTTCCTGCCAATAACACCTGCCAAGAGAGCTAAATAGGTTAAATTGCAGTGATATTCAAGATTTATTTGAGCTAAAGCCTGTTTGCAAGATATTTGCGTGCCAAGTTATATCTGGAGTAAACATTTGCAGGCAAACACTCGACCAGGGGCAAGGAGTATGGGAATATGTGTAAAGGGGAGTAAAATAGAAAGGTTGTCAGATCCTTAACTATAATGAAAATGGTTACGAAGGACTCTATTGTATAAAGTTAGATAATTGCCAGTCGTAAAATCTAGATTTTTCTGTCTGCAAGGCTCCTGGGAGCTGCTGGAGACAAAGAAAATTAAATGTAATGGTTCATATATAATTCAGAATTTTGTCTCTTTTCCTCATTCTCAAAAGAGTAAAAGTGACCTACTTTCTATATGTTGTAGTTTAGTGGGAAATTCCCCCAATTCCCAGTGTTAGTATGCTTGTTCTTTTCTTAAGCAGGTGCTAACTCCCATCTCTGCTTTACTGCTGCTGGCATAATATGTGCTAAATGTGTTGTGACATTCTTTACTCTCAGTTTACAGTAAAGATAGTTGTGCTTCTTCCCAAATTGCAATTTTGTAAAGCTTCTGGGATTAATGTAGGATCTAAATTAATTTTCTGCATGTTAGTTTTCAACCACAGTAGAATTAATTAAATAACAAGCTCTCCTTTAAGATTTGTGCTTTTTTTATTTGGTAAGTTACATGTAGTGATGGTTTAAAAGAGAAGAAAACGAAAAAAAAGGAGAAAAATACAAAGAAGATATGCTGGAATATATGATGGACAGTGTTCTAGTTACTTTTTCTAAGAGAAGTCGCAACATAATTTATCAGATGTATACAAGTGAAATAAAATCATATTTCTTACTAAATTTAATGTATCCTTAGAACTGTTAGCAGGGAAAGTTTTAAAAAATAAGCATGGTTCTGTTTAGCCTTATTTGATTTATTTATTTATTTGAAATAAGCAATTTCTTCCAGCTATGGACGTTAGACCAGTAAGCAAGAGGACTTGTTCATATATTTGTGTTTTACTTTTGTGATCCAGTTATTAGGAACTGGGAGTTTGGATCCAAAGGGAATAAATTTATGTATGCAGGACACATTGTTCGAGGACCTAATACTTGCAGTAAACAGAAGTTGCTTAATTGTTGAGTAATGCTACAACAGTTATTTCCAATATTTTGCAAGAAACAATGTTCATGCAATGTTTTGTCACTAGCAATTTGTTAGTGGTTTTAATCTAATGCCAAGCAAATCTCTAAGGGCTGTAATTTCAAAAACATGGAGTATCACACATTCGGAACTATATTCTGTTTGTACTTTTGTCAGGTAAGACATATGTGAAAGAGACAATATTTCTTCTCTCCTGTTAATAGTGCTTTAAAATCTAAAAGGTGTAAAAATACTTTTGTGACATAACAAATAGTAAATTATATTAATTGACAAGAGATGCATGTGCATGCAACTTATGTTGCAGATAAAATAAAGTATTTACAAAAATGCTAAAAAAATCTTTCTACAGTGGATTACTTCAGGAAGAAAGATATAGTCTGAAGAGGCCATATTTGCCTTTTGTGTTTAGAGCAGTGATGTGTTTACATTATAATGAGGTCAAACCTAGCAGTACTGCAAGTCTCTACCTAAGTGAGAAGAGCTTTTTATCTTAATTCTTTGTACATTTGTTGTGATGAATGTATGAATGGAAACAGTTTTAAAGTGACTGAAAATAAATTATTTGTAAAGCATCCCTGGATCTCTCTGGCTCCAGGTCCTATAAACATTCATAATACTTCTCTACTTAGTGTATTTCACTGCAGCTTTACATTATTGGCAGAAGATTTCCTTTCTGCTGGAAATAGGTGGCCATTTCCTGGTGCAGATCAGCTTTAGTAAACACTCCTATTGTTACAATGCTCATCAAGTTCTTCCATTTGAGATAGAGCCATGTTCTTATGGGGGATGAGGCAATAGAGAGCAGCCCTGCAGAAGAGGACTTAGGGGTGCTGGTAGATGAGAAGCTGGACATGAGTAGACAGTGGACTTGCAGCCCAGAAGGCCAATTGCATCCTGGACTGCATCAAAAAAAGTGTGGCTAGCAGATCGAGAGGTGATTCTGCCGCTCTACTCTGTGCTTGTGAGACCTCACCTGGAATACTGCATCCAGCTCTGGAGCCCTCNATTCTATTTTACAGATGGAGATCTAAGGGATAGGGTGGATAGACAGCCTTTGAAATGTCTTACTGTGATTAGGTGGCAGAGGTTTTACCTCCTGTGGTTTTTATTTCTCTACTGCTGTGCCATTTATGGAGGTATGCATGCCTATATATATATACACACATATTTAGATATCCATATTGAAGGGAGACAGACTTGAGGTAGGCTTAATTAAAATCTGCTTTTCATTAAACAGACTTTTGAGTCCAGAAGACTGGAGACCAAGCATGAATGTTTTGAAGGGACACTAGGACTTTTCCATCTTTTCTACCACCACTTTCATAACAATTTATTTGCTGGTGCAATTCTATCATCACCACTGCCTTTAAAAGAAACCCATAAGATCAACTTGGCCCAAAGTAAGTAAATTCATGTGTATTTTTCTATGTGGTGTAATGCTGCGCATACCTAAATACATATACAAACGCTATCTACATGGCATTAGCTGTCATCAGTTTTCATGCAGTTCTGAAAGTGATTGGTCTTTGGTTCCTTCATTTTTTTTAGTCAGTCTGAACAATGTTAGGTGGCCCTTGGGAAGATTTGCCTCCAATTTGGACTTAATCATTTTAAGATATGAGATATATACAAGGAAAAATGAGGAAAGAGCCCAGGGGAGAGCAGATAAAAGAAAGAGTGATGTGTCACTGGGGAAAATTTTCCACATGGGATTTCATGGACTTGTTTTGTGTGCCATTATTTGTCATTAGCCAAGTCTTCCTCCTGCCTTTAAGACCTGATGTAATGCTCTTTACAAGACAAGTACTCTACAGAGTTTGCCAACACTTGCAGGCAGGAACACTTAAACGTTTTTCAACACTTTGATTCTAATTTAGGACTAACTGAAACATACCTTATCTCCACAATTTCATTTTGTTTAGAAAAGAATATTTGGTTTGTATATGAAACAAAAAGATTATCATGAAGAGCAATCTGTGGACATCTTTAATAAGCATGAGATAACCCAAGCAGCTCTCACACAGCATTACGTTGAAGCTTTTTGTCAGGAGAGTTTGCAATGCTTGGAGATTATTTGGAAGTAAGAAATCAGAAACAATTCCAACTAAGAAATCATTGTCTTCACTGCAGCAGATGATATGAATAGGTCTGTTGGTAACTGCATTCCTAGAATCCTTAAACAATGTCTATAAGGTGTCCATCTTTGAATTTCCAAACACGAAGAACTTCTCTGTCTAGAGTGGAGGTAGATTCACTGTAAGTAGCGAAGCTTTTTCAATATTCCCTTGATATACCCCTAGTTTTTCCACCAGTGAACATTTCTGGGACCAGTACAGCTGTGAAATGTGCATAGAAAAGCTGGTCAGGAAAGAGAAAAATGACAGAACAGAAACACAAACTTTGGGATCCAAATTCTCCGAGATATTTATCTCTCATGTGAAGGGCTGCCAGGAAGTTACATCGTTTTAGATTTAATTGCATAGGAACTCATTAAAATTCAGATTTGGATGTTGGAGATACATATAAGCACTCTACCATACAATAATAAAACAAATTTACTTGGCATATAGACAATGATTAGTGGTAAAATTACTTTTAAAAGAGCGGTTCACCTGAGTTTCCTGGGTTGTAATGTAAGGTTTAAAAATTAAGTCCAAAATTACACCATTTTGCTGTTCAAAATAGGTGATCTTCTTTTTTGTTTTTCTGAATTTGAGTGTATATGAATGGAGCTAGAATGTCAACTTGCAGTATGTTGGCTATGGCATGGTGGTTGTCCATATGTAGGCTGTTACTGTCCATGTGTATGCTGTTATCCAACAGAAAATGCAAGCTAAATGATAAGTAACTTCTTGGTGAAAGGTGGCAGAAGCTACCTTGCATTCACAGCAGGAGTAGCTGATGTATCATAAAATTACTGCTATATTTTCCCCTTGTTCTCTGGAATACTGTAGGAGTGAAGAAAGTATGGAGAGTCTTGAAATTCAGAGGTAATAATTCTTCCCTAGTTTCGTATGGTTCTCAGGATGGTGAGTAATGGGTTGCTGTTCTGCACAGCAGCACAGCTGTACAGCTACTGGATTTGCTTCAAGAAAACATCAACTTTTCAGAGAAAATTGGCTTCAGGAAGATGACAGATGTACAAAAGAAAACAGGGAAAGGATAACTCTTAACATTGTTATATTTTGTTTACTAGAAATTTTTAGAGGGATAAAAAGCTTAAGCATTAGAGTAAGTTGCTATTTTTGCCCTTATAAACTGATTTTATCGTAGCTATTTGTTCATATTATTGCACCACAGATAACAGTGCTGTTGTTGCAGCTTGACTAGTTCATATTCAACCTTCCTCTTCCAAGCAGTTGTGTCTTTGGTACTATTTAAATGGCAGGAGGAGCTAACAAGAAGCTATGGCTATGCTGCTTGTTCATTTAAAGAATGAAAAAACTCTGGTTAACTCTTCTCTTTGTTTAGTCTATTGCTTCAGTTTCTTTGCAATAAGAATTGCAGACATTTTGCTGGTGAGAATTATGGTTCGGTCTCTATGAAGTTTGTTTTTTTTTGCTAACAAACTACTCTTTTGGTTTCTTGTATTCGTTGCATTATGGTAGCAAACATGGATGCTGATTTCCAGACATGGGCTTGCAGTTCCTGCTTGGGGTTATAATCACAGAAATACAAAAGGCACAGGAACTTGGAATTTTGACACAATCCCAGAAGTGATAGAGAAAGAGAGGTCATGATGCCCTTTTAAGTGAGGCGGTGACTGGAAATGTTCAGGACTTACTGCCCCAGTAAACCTCTTGTCCTCATCATAGGACTTCTTTGTGGGCACCATACAACCACGTAACAAAAAGCTGTGTCCTGTCCTGAAAAGCTTACTTTTGCTTCTTATTTACAGCTTCTTTTAGCAACAAATGTCCACAATAAATCTCAAAAGGTAGCTTTCTGTCAACAGTCTATTAGAGCTTTAACTGAAGTAAATGTTGAACTTCAGCAGCACTGACCTACCCATACTCTTGAATGGAGTGGCTGTGTTGCTAACACTACATCCTGTCTCTAATAGTGTCATAAAAGTCTGTGTCTACAAAGGCGTGTGAGGACAGGGAAGCAGGCAGTGATACTTCCTGAGAATATTCTCCCAGTCAACATTTTGCGGGTCAGGACTTCCTGAACCAGAGATAATTGAGGTATTGAGGTATCTTTGTCTCAGTGGATTGCTATTCCATAAAGTTGTCTAATTTTCTGTTGAACCCATTTCAACTGCACCTGGGGCACAGTGTTCTACTGCATAATTGCATGTGACGATGAACCTGCCTCATTTTGCTTGCTTTGAGGCTGGCACCTGCTAGTTTCCAGGGTTACTTCATTTGTTAGGACAAGCAGTAGTTTCTTGGGACGGCTGCAGATAAAAGATAGAACCAAACACCCACTTGTATTAAAGTGTTGAATGTTATGATAATGTGTATACTACAGTGGTTTTTCGCTATGCATGTTAATAATGAAGAGCTTCAGTCAGTGGTTGCTAACAGTGATGACAGGAAAAGTCACTAGTGATGAAAAAAAAAAAAAGACAAGAAAAAGCCTCTAAAAAAGCCCCAGTGTATGTAATGACATGTCTCCTCACTCACAGTCTTAAGAGACAAGACAGGCAAAGCAGAAAAGTTTGCCTGTTTGCTTATGCAACATTGCATTTTTGACATCCAGTGGTCCAGGAGTTGCATCAGAACAGGTTTTTCCTCTGCATTTTTCACTATTCACTTTTAGGCAGAATATGTCTACAACATGGTTACAAAAATGATTTTAGTTGTCCTACCCAGAACTTCATACTGCTGCGGTTAAACTGTGCAGTTGAACTTTACAGCAAGCAGCAGTCTCCTCTCCACTGAGGTCTGCCAGGTACACAGAGACATTAACTTGTAAAAATGACCACAGTAGTCCTCGTTTGATACATATTTTTTCAAACATATGTATGACCACTTGATAATTTGAGTGAGTAATCTATCAGAAAAAGAATGCGTATTTAAACATTCACATCTCTTGCAAATAAAGCTTTGCATGGTTTACAAACAGAAATATGCTGTGTAATTTCAGATGAATGCTTGAAATAATTAGTAAACAAGCCTTTGTTTTCGTACTGGGCTGAGGTTTTCTTCCACATAGTAAATTGACTCAAAAGAGCTGAATTGTCTTTTAGTAGCATGGTTAGGGTCAGCTGATGAGCTGTGAAAAAGATTACTGTTACAATTGATCACTGGAAAAAATGGTTTTGTTTATATTATATTATATTTCAGCAAGTAAAATACATAAAAATTAATTTTATTTTTGCAAGATCTTCTGGTTTCATTAAGTCTTCTGACACCATTTTAGCAGTCTATCTTCTGTGTCTGAAGGGATACTATGAATGGACGAAATGCTATAAAATAGAAAAATGGTAGAAGTATATGTGCCATAGAGTGTCACTCGGACAATTTTCCAGCAGGTGATTGATGGTTATGGTTTCTATATTATATGTATTAACTCTAGGTGAATTTTGCAGCCTGGATTTAACTTGCATGTTATCTGATGTAATTTAATGAGCAAATTGACCTTATCTGAATAATGGATCACGTAACACCAGTTCTTGCAAACTTCTCTCTCCAAGCTGCATAAATAGTTGCTCTTTCTGAATTATTCCTTTTCCTTATTTAGAGGAGAATAGAGGGTACAGCTATCTTCCTGGTAGCGGGGGAGAACTGTGTTACACTGATAGAAAACGAGAAATACACATTATAAAAGAATGCTCTTTTCGTGGAACTATCTTGCAGAGTATGTATGTGTGGTGGGAGAGTAATTTCTGTTTCTTTACCTCTAGGCAAAAGGTTATGTATAAAACGAAAGTCTATTGAGAGCCCAATTTGAACAGCCAGATTATATGCTGGCAGTTGAAGGAACTAGGGCACATTAGTGTAATTGAGGAAGATAACCCAATATGAACCAGCCTTCTTAAACACGGAGAAAAATATGTATTAGTCTGGGTTACTACTTTTTTTTTGAGAGAGAAATGAACCAAAGTAAAACCTATATTAGCCTTGCAACTATTTCAAAAAATAGTGATGGTTACAGAATAATAGCTAAATAATTATGGGAGTCATGTGCTGCTTTGATATTTGTGTCCTCTGTTATTTCTACACATGGCCACGTGTAACTATGGCCAGTGACGTCAGCTCTTTGGAAACTTCTCTAAAAAGAAAATGTTCTGGTTCCGGCTGCATGTGTCAAATCTCATACTAATGTTGTGTTTCTGATTTCTGTCTTGCATAATAATCAGGCATTGACCAAAGAAGCAGAGAGGAATAGTGTAAACCTGACTTTCAATTTGGAGTTAGACACATAAGTAAGAAATTTCTGATCGATAATGTAATTTAAAAACCATAGCTGTACTTATGCAAGAATCAAATATTCTATGAGCATCTGATTTGCTTTTTAGTGACAATCTGTATCTGGTGTGGCCATTATTACTGCGAAAAACTACTCAGTTTTCTTCAAACATTTCTCCTTGTGCTGTTTTAACATCTGTTGATGAATGTAAGTAAATATTGTTATTGTAAAGATACTCTCTAGTCTGACCTGTAACATGTGATCCAAATTAAATCTTGGCTCTCTGGGGAGTTGGTGATTTTTAGTGGTTCTGAGTATGTGTGACTGAGAGTGTGTATAAAAACCACAAACTACCAGGGTATTTATGTATGTATTTATTTACTTATTTATTTGCTTTGGAGACCCTGCCCCTAGATGAGGAGGGAGTGCTAGAAATCTGGGTGCATGAGGTAAGTTCTGCTTACATATGGAGTGAATTAGGAAAGGCTGAGAGAGGAAAATACTGCATTTTCCAGTGTCCATCATTATGAAAGTGGAATATGCGTTAAGCAGCTGCCAACTTTACATGCTGGGCAGAATACTGACAGTGAGCTTGTCATCTTTAAGTTGCTCATTTTACCAGTATGTTTCTCTTTGGTCTTGGTGTGGGGAAAAAGTTAGGCAATCTCAAATATATTAAGTATTGAAGCACAGCAAGTTAGAATTGTTTAAATGGAAAATTTAGCCACATTAATAGTGTATCATCTTTTTTCTATTAAGTAAAAAATAATGGCAAAGGTTACAGGACAAAATTTTAATATAACCAAGTTAAATAAAGACAGAGTGGCCCCATGATGGGAAAATAATTAGCCCAAGAGAGCTTGAGAGGAAACAAACCCACAGCAGATCTGCTTTCTGTATCTGTAAGTAAATATGAAATTAACAACTAAAAATTGACCTGAGAGGCTCTCCTTGGTTTTGGAGGAGAGAATTCAGTGGAAATGTCAGAATAACAACAGAGATATGTCACGTGTAAGTGAAAAAAAGAATAGAGTTCTTAAATAGTAATCAGAAAAATAATTAAAATAACATCAACAGTGTGTGGATTGATGTTCTTTTGGGTTATAGTTGCCTACATGATATAATACTCAGTAAAGGAAAACAGGAGAAGATCTTCTTACTTCTCTACATTATTTTACAATCTGAAATTAGACTATTTTTCCAGATGTCTCTGTTATGTATCCAGTTGTGTAAGCCAAAAGGGTATTCTGCAGCTTCATTGAATAGGGTTCTTTGTAAGTTAAACAGAATACTTCTATAAAGCATTTGGGTAAGCAGCTACCTGAACTGATACGGACAAAGCAGATGAAAAAACCTCAAGATTAATATCATGCGTTTTTTTCGCTTGTCCAAAGAAATATTTTTTTCACTGAAATATGTACTGTTAGTGTGAACAGAAATAAAGTCTTAAGAGAAGGGCAACATCTAGGACTTAATTTCTGAAGTTATAGAGAGCAAAATGAGTACAAAGTGCATTCTGTAAATCAATCATGTAATTCCAGTGTGAATAATGAAACAAATTTCAATAGTATTGCTAGAGGGTGAGTGAAGCAGTTCCCAAATGATGGAAATGAAGCTGCACAACTTGAAGCAACACTGAGTAAGAAATCAGATTAGAAACCTTGTGATTTCAGAAATACTCAGAAGTTTTGATCAAGTATATCATAAAGACCCATTAATCAATGCTGTTTGTACTCTTATCCAAACTACTCCAAAATTCTGAGGTGTGTACCATTCATGATATTAGTGTATCATTTAGATAACTTCCATAATTCAGACTTCTGCATAATGAATACTCCTGGCTTCTATTAGGAACTCTGTGTCCCCTCCTCTGGACACCAGGAACGATTTCAGCTGTATACCTTGTATACTGGCAGAAAAGAAATACCTTCATTTACTCTCTCAGTTCCAAAGTTTAACTGAAAGTGCTAAAATAAAAATATTTCCACTAAATATAAACCAGATTTTCCACTAGCTCTTTTATGTTTTTGATTTCTCAATATTTCTTAGTATTTCTCTTGATTTGGCAGGTAAGCCTGTTTATACAGGCGCTGACCATGGTTACCTTCCATTGGGTTTGCTCTTTTGCAGGAGGCAATCAAAACTTTGTAGTCTTTTTTTTTTTTTTT
>VWZK01017956.1:260-11089 GCA_013396935.1 Baryphthengus martii
TATAGCAGAACATGGTGTTAGTAATCATGTAACAGAGGAAAATTCATTTACCTGATATATGGCCTTAAATTCTAGGATTAGTATTAAAACTATCGTATTACTGATGAAACTAGAGAAGACACAAAACTGAGACATATGAAATACAAAGTTAACACCTTAACTAAAAATAATGAATTAATGTAGGCCTGAGGCCTGACTCTCCTAAAATCAATGAAAAAAAATCTCTGACTTTTACTAAGAGTAAGAAGAAGCTTGCATTCTTTTATTGCATTTCTAGTAACTACAGTTAGTCTGAACTCAGAATAAATGTGAAATTAATTTCTAAGTAAATAAATACAGATAAATTAAAAATAATATACACTCTGTATTTTTTGTAAGTAGATCATGTAATGTATTGCTAAACTGTGTTTTAGATGAAGAACATAAAATTAATCTAGCCTGTCAATTAGGAAAGTATTTACTATGAGTTTGCTTAGGTAATTTATTAATATTATACTTTAGTGAAAGTATATACAGTGAAAGTAAGGAAGAATTTTAGGAAGCAGGTTTGGTCTAGAGTTACTTGTGCTACTAAAGAAGTTGGTCATGGGACTAACTTAATTTACTGTTTTCACAAATATCAAGTGGAGTGTCCAGAGGGAAACAGCTTGAATTCTGTGAAGGACTGGGATGATATAGAAAGACCTGGAGAAGCCTGTGGACAACAGAAGTAGAAATGAGAGGAAATTAAGCAGTACAAAATGCAAAGTTCCATTCTTCATGACTAATAAAAAATTATTCCAGAATCTGGCAGTTCATCAGTTAAAAATGTCAGAGAAGAAAGCACAGCTATGTTAATCAAATGCAGAATGACTGATGTGCTGGTAAGAAAATGGCAAATGCAGTTCTAAACTGTCTCAGATAAGATATTTCTAGCAAAGATATGGAAGTATTAAAGCCATTCTACAAAGTATTGGGGAGATATAACTTTAAATACTTTATTCAAGAAATACTCATTCAGTCCCAGCTGATGAGAGGAAACAAAGACTACTGGAAAGTAAAAGAGCACAGCTTGTTTAGGCTAGCCAAATAAAGGCTAAGAAGGGATATAACAGATGTTTATGAATGCAGTGGGAGGGATAAACACACAATGAATAAATTGAAACCGGGACTTTTGTAACCCTCAGGGAAGTGAGCTTTTGAAGTGATCTTTCAGTAAAAGTTATAAGAATGAGCCACAAAGATTCTATTAATATGTAATAATCATACTGTTATATAGACTATTATTGCCTGTGATAATAAAGGACTTAAACTGAGGACCTAGGAAATCTCCAGTTCTGTGATTTTGCACTGAACAGTCACATGACAGAGACTGGTTTTAGTGTGAATGTCAAGGAACACATGCTAATTTTCCATAGCAGCTTCACAGTCTATATATTGCCTAACTAAGCACAACACTATTTAAGAGAAGAACTTTAAAATAAATAGTTGTAATCTAAAAAAAAAATTTAAACAATTATTTAAATGTTATATCTGTGTAATAACACTATGTAATAAGTAAATAAATGAGAACTATTAAAAAAAAATAAAAAAATAAAAGAAAAAATACACTTTACCTGGCTCTTGATCCTAAAGTCTCCATTCTGAAATAAATAAATCAAGAGACCATTCTGACACCTGAATGTTTTTCACTAAGTACGACAGTGAAGACTACAGCACTGGTCTCTAAATGTGTTCAACCTACCCTGTATACAAATCATGTTTCAGCACAGAGAAGGGAGTGGATTGTTGTTTTGCTGCCTGATCTACATGTTACTCTGGACAATATTTTCAAGATTTTGATTCTGTATCTTGTCCCATGTGTGTCCCAAGTATGCTTACATGTGTTGAATACAGCTCTGAAGTTTAAATGAGTCTACTGAGAAACTCTCATGGATATATGGAGGCAGAAGTTATATCTGCCAGTGGAGGCCTTTTCAGCTTTGGTGATTGCTTGTTTCAAAGAAGAAAAATCTTTCTCTGCTTGGAAGAGCTTTTTTCCCTGGCTGTCAGTTGCCATCCAGAAGCAGTGGAATTTGAACTTCGATTTATCTCGCAGTTATTCAGCATCTCAAGATTTATACATTGCCTTGACACAGCAAGGAAAGGCCTACCATAAGACACATGTAAGTAAATAAGAATCTTACTAAGAACAATTAGGTTTGGATAAGGCTTAAGGCATTGAAATTTATGGCAATCTTATGTTTAATTTTTAGTCTTGTGTTTTTAAGGTTTGTCTGCATTAAGCCTTTGAATGCCATTTCACTTCCAAATTAGTAAATTCTGCAGTCTCAGTTACCACAGACACCAAATAGTACCCAACTTCTTTATGTGAAAGTGTTTCCTCCTAAAGAATGAAGCATTTTTCCACTGAATTACTCCTTAAGTGGGTGTAATCTGCCTCATTTGCAGTTCCATGCTATCCTGTGTTGCTTCATCCCATTTCTTGGTTTAGTACTCCAGGTGAGAGCAAAACTTATCCCCCATGCCCATGAGCTGACATTATACCATTCTGGTTTGTCATAGACTATTTTTGTCTCCCTTGTTTCTTTTATTGCTCTTTTGTTGTTTTGTTTGGTTTTTTTTTCAGTATACATTAAAGTTTTGATTCCATAGCGAAGATGATTATTTTGTGTTTATCTTTCACTGGTTCTAAGTTTACTTTTTTACTTCAGATTCTCGTTGAGGAAAGATTATATAGTCTCTGGAGGTGACAAGTCAGTTGAAATGTCAGCACAGCATCTGCTATAGAGAATAAATAAATACAGAATACATACCCTGATGGTGAGAGGCAAACTATACTTTTTTTAATGGAAGTGTTACTGTGCTTTATACCACTGCTTTACTTAAAATCAGATATTTGCTGCAATGTGAACATAAACTTATATCCAATATTTATGGAAAGCTATCACTTGAAGATATATTGTATCATTTATTTCAAAAATTATCATACTGTTGCTCTGTTTTTGAATTCCAGAACATGTATATGAGTTTAATCTCATGAATCAAATCGAATTTACCTTCCAAATCTCCCTTGTTTTTGGATTTTGAGATTTTTTATTTTTTTTTCTGTGTTAATATGATGTATTTCACCATTTTATTTTTTCTTACAGCTCTTTCATGCAATGGTTGGAAGACATATTGGAGATGGAAGTGAAACAGAATTACAAGATATTCTTGGCATGGAAAGACGCTGTTATGTCCATTTTCTTCCTGTTCCAACTAACTTAACTTTGGAAAAAAGAAAGGATTTCCTAACTGTTCCTCAAAGGCAAGATGAACACCACAGTCATGTCTGTATAGCATAAGAAGTGATTTTTCTTCCACTGCGTTAGGCTTAACATTCATGTTCTGAAAACACATTGCAGCAGCAACACTGAGAAAACTAAGGCTGAAACATATTAAAATAAAAGGAAAGCATTATTTTTCTTTATTTCTTTAAGTAAAAGTGTGACATTATGGATAAAGAACAAAGTATTCCCTGCAGAAACTTTTTTATATTTTTAGAAGTGCACATTGTTCTAAAAGACTGTGTAAGCATCTCATGTTACATATAGTTTTACAAAATCAACTGGAAGTGTTGCCTAGGTGGAAGCATGCAATCCCATGATTAGACATGTTTCTCTCTTGAGAGCTGAAGAATGGCTGTCTTTATGATATTATCACCCAAAGCATGCATTTAATATAACATCGTCATACCACAAAGAGGATGTCTTTCCACTTGCAGTGTGTGCACGTGACAATGAGGGAAAGAAGAAGTTTGTCAAAATGAGTATGTATTTATAAAACTTATCTCTTAATGTTACACTCAGATTTCTTCAGCTACAGTAGTAGTAGCTATTGATGCTGGAAAATAAGTAGCTTGGTCCTGTACCAAATTGACATTTTCTAAATTTAATTGATTTTGACCTCATCAAATGTATAAATTACAAAAATTATAGAAAATTTATGTTATTTTCCAATTTCATCTTCCTTTTTTTTCCCCCATAGGCCTAGATGTTACACTAAAAATGTCAGTAGATCTTCTGGAGGTAGGAAGTGAAACTCATTTCAATTTCAAACTACATTAATTCTGAGTGAAATCAAACATTCTCACATTTATTAAGGCAAGCAAGTCCTTGTGAAAAATTGCATATTTTTAATGAGGGCATTTTCATTGGTTCCATTCCAACAAACTCACAAATCAATTGCTGTCTTTCAGCCATTATAGATTTATCAGTTCATGGGAGTAAATGGGACAGCAGAACACTGCTGAAATCTGTACAGCAATGTCTCTGTTATCATGATAAATGCAACTTGGCCTCAAAGATGTGCTGTTTGGTTTGTTGAGGCTTTTGGTCTTTGGTTTTGATTTGCTTTATTTCAAGCATGACTTAGACTATAGGCAACAAGAGGAAAAACCTAGCCTAAAAAACAATTTGCACTCTTCCACCTGTCTCTGACAGTACAGTCAACGACAAATACATTTTAATTGCAACAATATTCCCATATTTTCTTTCAGTTAACACTTAAGACAGAGAGGAAAATGCACCTTTGTTTAAGACATTATCTGTAATAGATAGAGGATAGAGGATAAACATTATTCACATCTAAAAATCCCATCCAAGTTCATGAGCATCTGAAGGACTCATGTTTGTAGCACATGGACTTTTCTTGTAGTGACAGCCACATGGCAATCATCTTGTATGTACTGGAAGGCTACCATATTCATTAATGGCATGCCCTAAGTGATTTATTGGAATATATACAGCATTTGGTACTTGTAGTCTCTCTGGGCTAATTAACAATATCAGATTTTATGGAAGGTGCTTTGCTGTATATTTTGTTGGATTTTAAACTGTGACAATGTTTTCAATAAATTATACATGACCACGGCAGGGCAAAAAAATGCAGAAAATACTAATAGGGGTGCAATCAGACTAATAAGGAGAACACTCAATGTCCATAATTTTGCACTGACAAAATTATTTGGAAACTGAATTTTGAGAAAGTAGAAACAGAACAGTGAGCTTATTTGAATGTTTCCAAATTTATTACAGTATCCAAACATGAATCACTTTTCAAGGCTGCTGAATACATATTTAGGAATATTCAATAGTACTAATTTATGTCTATTATTTCTTTCTGCCATTCATGTAGCTCAGTAATTGAAATGCTGAGTAACAGTTTCCCTCCTCAATTCTAATGATGCCCTTTATATTTCTCTTTTTAATGCAGCGCCTGAACTTTAGAAAGATTGCTCTGTGCAAAATGTCAGTCCATTGCAATGGAAACTCTCTTGTTTTATTCATTTTGTTAGATAAAATTGTTGTGGACCAATAAGTTTGCTAAATGTTTGGCTCCTGTGTCCTTTTATTAAGTAAAATAAGGGAACAAAATAAATCCTATTGTTCTGGTTTAGACCCAGCCAGGAACTGAGTGCCTCGTGACCACTTGCTCACTCCCGTCCCTCTGCTTCTCTTCCCCCCCCTGAAATGGGAAGAAGAGGGAGAAAAATACAAAACCCCGTGGGTTGAGATAAGCAGAATTTAATACGACACAAGTGAAGAGGTAACAACAATGGCAGTACCAATGAAACGATATATAAAAGGAGCAATATAGAATGAACCAAGGAAGGCACTGTCCTGATCAGTCTGACCACCTGCCCTTATAGATCAGGTATGAAATCAGTAAGGTATCAAAAAACTCTTGAGTGGTTTGGTTGCCTAGCCTGGCTGTGGCCATCCCTTCCAACTTCTGGAGAAAATTAGCCCTATCCTAGCATAGTCCAGGAAATCAATAAATACAGCACTTCTGGCCCAATTTCCCGGTGATACCAGGGCAAACGAAAGTCGTGTATTTAAATTTAGGAGGAGAAGAATCCAATTAGGCACCTTCTACCTCAATATAAAAATCAACCTAAAACCAATTTCATAAAGAAAGTAACATGTTAGCAAAGATAAAAAATATAGTAAGATAATGTAAGATAATTAAAAGACATGATAATGTTTAGCATTGCAGCTTTCACTCAGATCAACAATTTACACCCACTCCCAGTTTAAAATACGAATCCTTTTCTTTGCAGGGAAAGCTTGAGAAATTACAGAGGTTTATCCTAGTATGAAATCACATTGGCAAACCCTGTGCTATACTGGTATTTGCATTACTCTGGCTGCACTGATTCAATAAGTGCCTTGAAGAATACAAAAGCTTTAAAATATAAGTCACTGAAGCAAATTGTTTTCTCTTTAAAACTTACTTTGGTGCTGCAGGGCTATGTAACTAAAGTCTTTCTGTTCACTCTGTGCTGTCCACATTAAGGCTGTTTTCAAACCATTTGTGTGTATAACACTAGACTTGCGTGTAATGCACACAAGCTACTAGACTATCTCTTAAGTATAGCTACTCAAGGCACCACTAAAGGCTTATTTCTGTCATAGAAATAACTGTGCGGTACTTTTCTTTCATCAGTTCAGAGAGTGTGACGAAAACATACTTCTTCTCTCCAAGACCCTATTACCCACTAAAGCAAGCACTCAGTCAGTCTCTCATTTCTCATTTAATTCGAATTTTCTCTCTGTAAGCACCTGAAAAGTCAAATCAGTGTTTTTTCTCTTTGCTGCTTGGTGAGTGGATAAGAGGAGGTCTCTGAGAGGATGACAGGGAACAGCCTCCTTGAAAATGGGAGCTGACTGGAGGAATACAGTAGAAAACAGAAATCGCCTGAATAAAACCTGCAATATTCAGTGGTTAGAATAAGAGCAAAAAGCTCATGAACCATAAAAACGTATTGCTCAATACTTTCCAGAGTTCAGACATAATGCCTGAATAATTTAATCTGTGCTTATAGTCTTAGTTGTACCCTTGACACGAAATTAAATAAGCAGACCTTGGCACTGTGGAAACTCTTGGCTGATCAGCCAGGTCTTGAATCATGTCCTAGGTCTGTGTTCTTGGAGTGTTCAGCCTGCAGAATGCTCAAGGAACCTCTTAAGTGGTTTAAAATCACCTTAAATGTCAAAATATTTGCTATTTGCAACAAGAAATGTCCAGTGCAACTTAAATAACTTTAGCACGAACACTTGCTCTCCTGGCTGCTCTCCTCAACTCCTGTAGGGACTCATGTAAATGGACACCTGTGAGCATTGCCTCATCCCAAAACTTTGTTCTGAGTGAATTAGAAGACATGGTGGGGGAAATAAGTGTCTATAGCCACTATGAGATCTCTGTCTGTCACCTTGATTACAATTTTTCTTTTCCAGGTTTTTGATAGACTACCAGCCCAATGGATATCTGTAAACGGTTTTGTTTTGCAGCTGAGGTCCAAATAAACTTCTATACAGAAGGATTATTCATAAGCCTCATTGGACAGGGATGTGAAAGGCAGAGGTTTATCCTGACCACTGAGTCTTACAATTACTTTGATTAACATATATGTTAGTTGCAGTTATCCCAACAGCCTCTGTGCAAATCTGGATCTCAGCTGTCACTTTTTCTAGATAATATATTGCTATGTAAACTTTACCCATCCATAAACCATGCACCTGCATTACTTCTTTAAAAAGCAAGATGCTTGCCATTTGACAACTCTGTTTCCAGACCTCAGTTTGTTTTGACTGGTTTTTTTTTTTATTCCAGCCTTATGCAAGTCAGTGATGATCATTCTGCTTGTGACAGAATGATAAGATTTGAAAAAGATGGAACAGCAAGAGTAAAGGAAATACTAGCTAATAACACAAAGGCAAATTTATAAGCCTTGAAAACCATCTCTTTAACATCCAGAATAGTCTCATATGGTCCCAGAGAAATACTGAACATTTAGTCCAAGTTTCCATAGCACCTTGTGCCATATAATTAAAAAAGAAATGGAGAATGTTCCAGATGGCAGTGCTTTTCGTATACTTTACGCTCTCTTTGTTTGGGTTCAAATACCTATGTAAGCTAAGACACCAAGCAGCAGGGAGTGAGTTCTTTATTATTTTAAATGTGTTTGTATGTTTTAAGTACTTCAGATAACTCTGACAGCATTAGCTATGTGATTAAACATTTCACTGAACAACTCAAGAAACAAACAGATGCCAGAGTGTGTTACCTATCCATAGTAATAACAATTTCACGTAAGAAAAGTTAAGTCACTGGCAAATAATTCTGCAAGAAAAACAATTATCTCCTATGGAAATATGTGTCTTGGTTTCACCTGAATACCACTACCCTTTGGAAATGTTAAAACCTGTAGATATTATTAACTGAATAGATGGCAGCTTAGAAACTTTAGGAGCCTTTTTTTCTAATCAAAGCAGTACAGTTAGCATTATTAATAATTAAACAGCATTGTTTCTTCAATTTCATGCTCTTATTTTTTAGACTGTTATCAAACTTTGTGCATCATACAACTTCAGTGCCTGGTAGTTTGTTTTCGAAAGATTTCCAAATGGAGACAAAGGAACTAAAGAAGCAAAAATGCTCATTTACTAGTATATCTTTTGAGATTTAAAATAAAGTAAGTTCTACTTTTTGTTTGAAACTTCAAAATTATATGAATTTCCCTTCTGTTTCAATTATCTGAGATGTCTGTGTCTGCTTGCCTGACAAACTCCTAAGAGTACTTTTATGCTATCGCTTGTACTTTCTGAAAGATTTTTGATCTCTAATTAAAGTAAGTATAAAGTCCTATAAAACACAGCCTTTGCAAGGATGAATGATACAACTCTTAATTTTAAGCACCGGAATTCAGAATGAAATGTATAGTTCTGCATTAGGCTTCCTACATAAGAAGAAAAGGCTTTCCTAGAACAAGATGCATAATATCTGACAAGATCAGCAAGTCACTGGTTGAAATGACATTAAGGAATGATACAAGCATGCCCCAAAACCTTCCACTCTCTGGAAATCAGATGCCGCTCTCTGGCCTCTATAGACATGCCTTTTCCTATCTCCTGAGGAAAAAGGTCTCTGTCTCTTTAATTTCAAAATAAGAAAATAGGTAATGAACAAAACTAATGTCCTACTTTCAAGGCAGCAGTGTGTACCATAGTCTGTTTACAGTTGAAGAAATAGAATACAAAGAATTTCATTCAAGGAAGGCTTTCCAATCCATCTTCTAAGAGACTGTATATCAGGCCTGATTCCCCACTTTAAGCTGGATAGTCCTGCATGGTTAGTCAGGATATAATGCACCTTTATCCACTAGCTATAACACTAAAATTACAAAAGTCTCTGAGCAACTTTAACGTACAGTGTGTGCAGATCTGGGGACTTAGTTCTATTCACATCACTCTGATCTTTGAAATAGATGTAATCCCAGGAATTAGGGAACATTGGAGAAGGAATTTCATATTGGTAAACCGAATTTATTTGAAGTAATACAACAAATCACCAGCATCATACCAAAACACCAACAAACTGACTTCTTATGCCTTCCCAAAACAATGCCACAGATGCCAAAAAGAGTCTCTGTCATGGGAACAGTGCTTTCTTTTGTCATCTCCACTACTTAACAAAATCCTAGACACATTTTGTTGTACTACATTATGATATATAAAGCAATGAAATGATGTTTACAAAACCAGCTCTTTGTCACATTGCATTTAAATTCAGATCTTGTGTATTTTGAATAAAAAAGATTGTAGTCTTACAACATCAGGTGTGTCAAGGAGTAAAAAGGTAAATAGCCATAAGGAAAATTAATTTCTGTTCACACTTCTGTCAATTATTTAGGAACAAAGTGTTCTTGTTAATATTAATTTAACTACAGGGAAATACATTTTTCTTTACAAAGAAGAAAGTGTGAATCGAAAATATGTTTAGACACCTTATTCCAAACTTTAGCTTGAAAATGCTAGATCTTACTCAGCTGGAAATGGTGCTTCTCATTCTTTGTTAAAGGACTGACTGCAGGATTGCAGTCAGGATCTCACTAATCACATGAATTTCTCATTCCTTTCTGTTGATGCCCAATATCAACAGCATCAGTAAGGTATGTTCCTCTTTAAAATTGCTAGCAGTCTTTGAAATATTGCACTTGCTGAGAAACATAGGTATAATTCTTTCCTGTCAGAGGAATGACTGCAAGCTAGGTTTTTAACTGCCTGTTTTCTCCATGGCATTGTATGAAAGATAGAGTATAGAAAGTAGATCTGTGTCATCTTTACTTAGTCTTAATGTTTTCTCACTTCTAGGAGTATATTCTGGACTTTGCATCCAGCATGGCAACAGATCATTAAAGTTCAGATGGGTAGGGTTATGAGGGTCTTTTAGGTTAGGTATTTGTGTTACTGTTCTGAATCCTTAAATTCCTTATTTGGATTCCATTATGTGAAGCAAGTGATTAAAAAATTGCCACACCTGAGACTAATTTATTGAGGGCTAAATCCTTTCCTTAGTTTAGTGGTTATCTTCTCATCATTTCTGTAAGGGTTGACAAAACCAGTTCTCTGCTTATTTTACGTATCTAGCAAGTCTTTCAAAATTATTCCCTTGGGAAAAATAAGTCAAAAGAGAAGTATGAAAAAATCCAATGAGAGGTCCAATATTCAATTTAGGGCTAAAGAGAGAAGCACAAACATGCAAACTACTGTTCAGGTCAACTTTAAACTCAATATGTCTTAAAAATAGCTCAACTGAATGTTACAAAATGATCTATGGTTATTACCTTTAAAAACCTTAATTTTAAGCTTTCAACCTCCACCAATTTAGTCTGTGAATTGGGCCTATAGTGACAATACAGTTTTGCAAGACAGATTATATGACCACTCTGCTTTCAAATGAGAGGAAAATACTGACACTGTGCAAAAGCTGGATTAAAAGCCAGGAACAAAAAAAAAAAAAAAAAA
>VWZK01017956.1:11104-28157 GCA_013396935.1 Baryphthengus martii
AAAAAAAAAAAAAAAAAAAAAAAAAAAAAAAAAAAAAAAAATTAATAGAATTCAGCCCTTTTATCCTTGTTAATAGAGTGTCCTGTGTCTGATAAAATTAAACAGGATTTATACACTACTGTAGCAGGGGTTGCCATAATTGAGGTAACATTAAACTCTCTCAAAAATCATGATCTATTTAAAATTATTCTGATTAGTTTCAAATGGCTGGTAAAGGCTTCAAGTGGAATAAAGCTAGATGTTCTTTTTGTGTTCTTAGCTCAGCATTGTCCTTATTATGGAAGCATAATGCATAGGTTGTGTCAGCAGGCTTTGCTTTAAAATAAACGTCTAGGCTTCATGTGAAGACAGATAAATATCTGTCTTCTCATTACATGAAAGTTTCATGGTGCTTACAGCGCAGGACCAGGATGTGGTCAGAGAATAATGTCCAAGGACAAAAACTGCATCTGTAACACACGTGAGGACGCCTGGTCTGCAGATGTCATTATTTAGCATCCTCTGTTCTTTCTGATGAGCTATCAAAATGTAATGGGACTTGATATTTGAGAAGTGAAAGTGTTTCTCTGTTATGTTTAGGGACCTTTATGTTCTTATGATAGAAGTGTTATGATTGTCAGAGATACTAACAAATCTGGTGTTTTGCTTGCTGAATCAGAATTGCTGTAAGCGTTAAAAATGCCTGCTAATTATAACCGTATCTCTTCATTCTTTACAAATGTCAGTCAAATATTCAGTGGTTTTATAATTCTTCATAGGGTCGTAACATCTCTGGGAGGAATTGTAAAAGAGATGCTGTAAAGAAAGACACAACTTTTAGAGCAAGTCCAAGCAAGGGCCATAGTGAAGGACTTTAATGCTTAGACTAGCTTCTTCTCTTCCCTCTCAGGTTAGAAAATGTAAAGGTTGTGTTATTGTGCTTAAAATAATTCATTATGTACTCATTTAAGAAAAGTAGATTCACTAGCTAGATAACTAGGTGCTCATCTGGCAAAAAGATATAAGATTTTTTTCTTTCCTGTTTTTGAACACAGGTGCTCTTTCATTAAAAAAATAGCTATTTCTTTATCAATGTTTTAAAAAACGATTAGTAGTAAATAACAATAAAAGACAGTTCAGCCTCCAACTTCCTGATTTGCTGATGTTAATTTTATGTGATATAAGAGAGGAGTAAGGCAAACAAAATTGAACACTGTGAATGGCTAATCGTCTCCAACAGCGAGTTAAATGTTGAGACACTGTAAGTGCCTCAATATATTTATATATATAAAATAAATGCTTAGGTACGGCTGAGACATTTATTTTCATAGCAGGACACCATTTTTGAGTCAGAAAGTTTAATTCCAGTGTCACTGTTGTTATTACGTGAAAGATTAGTATAAGAAAATCAAGCAATAAATAAAAGTGGCTTTGTGGATCAGTGGAAGAGCTATCTGCACTAAAATTCTGTGTTTTGATTGTCTCCTGATACAGGAATCTTACCCATTCCAGGCATGCAGAAGCTAGTTTAGGTAGAACTAAGAGTTATGAGAAACAAAAAACTCTGAGGTGAAGTTTAAAGCAGTATAAATTTTTATTTTATTTTTTTTTTTGTAAAATTCCTGAGATTAAATCTGAAAGTTTTTCAGAGTAGTAATAAATTTTACATTATCAAGAGTCAAATCTAAGACCAAAATGTGTCATCCAATAATCAAAAAAGGGATGACAGAAAGAGCACAAACTGGTAGAACATAAATGTTGAGTGGGTCAGAAGGTGTTCAACACAGATTCACCTTCAAATTTTAAGTCAGGAAGTGAATTAGAGTTTTATCTGAGTTTAAAACTTTGTCAGGTAAAGCTATTTTTAGTTGTAAATGGGTTCATTTGTGGACACTGGGACTTTGAATTTTTGTCTTAATGACACAAGATCATGTAGAGGTCTTTCACTCACTAGGGTGAGTGAATAAAATACGTTTTCTTCCCATTTGTTCTTCTACTGCTTGTCTGATTGCTGTGTCCCTATCTTCTCACCCTAACCACGAGGTGATCTTATCTGGAGGCAGATTCAGGAAGAAAACACAAGATGTGAGGCATGAGCATGGCCCTACAAAAAGGGTGTTTTTGTCTCTGATTGAACCGTGCTGTCTCGCTGTAGTTTCCGTCATGGATTTTGGACTAGTATAGCTATCTTTCTTCAGAGAGTTGGGTTTTTCAGTCTTTCTCAGGCTATTGACTTCAGAGGACATGTCTGCTTTAAAACTGTCTGAAAACACAGTTCCTGTGTGAGGATATAGAACAATTTGCTGCCTCTCAGGATTGGTATAGAGAGACCTCCAGCCAAACAATGGTGTAATGTTAGAACATGGAATCATACACTGAATCTAACCAGGCATAGTTAATCTCATAATGACATAATTTTCACAACAGGATGTACAAGAATACACATGGTATTGTCAGCCCATACTAAAACTCCTTCACTCTGATTTTAAAGCAATTAAACTAATACCACATATTAATTTGACTGTCCAGGCCTGAAGACATTTGACCCTGAACACTTTTAAAAAACTTGCTAGAGGTCTTTTTGTGTTTTATATAACTGAGTCTTAGACATTGTGGAAAATGTTATCTCCTTTTTACTGCTCTCTTTAGAAAGGAAATTCACAGAATCACAGAAAGGGTTGGGAGGAACTTCTGGAGACCACCCTCCCTGCTAAACCATGTTTGCCTAGATCACTTAGCGGAGGAACATGTCTGAAGAGGGTCCCTGTGGGAAGCCGGACGAGTAACGACAATCACACCAATATGGCTACATATCGTTCTGCTTTATTGTGTTACGCAGTTTGCTTATATACTCAGCTGTTCATATATATCAAGACTTCAAGAACACTCAGGACTCCTGCCAACTGAGGTCTAGTCAGGGCTTAAACCAGGGTTGTCCAATCATCGTCTTCAAAGACCACCACATGTCCTTGATCAATAAGGAATTTCTCTACACATGTCTAAGCGGTTTTGAATATTTCCAGAGAAGGAAGCTCCACAGCCTCTCTGGCCAGCCTGTTCCAGTGTTCTGCCACACTCAAAGTAAAGAAGTTTTTTCTTATATTTACATAATCACAGAATCATTATGCATGGGAAAGATCTTTAACATCATTGAGTCCAACCATTATCTAACTCTACCAAGGTGACCACTACACAATATCCCTGAGCACCATATCTAGACAGCTTTTAAATACATTCAGGGATAGTGATTCAACCACCTTCCTGGGCAGCCTGTTCCAGTATTTGATAACCTTTTTGTTCTAGGAGTTTTTTCTGAATGTGCAACCTAAACCTCCTCTGGCATAATGAGGCAATTTCCTCTTGGCCTATCTGTTGTGACTTGTGAGAAGAGATCAACACCCACCTCTCTACAATCTCCTTTTAGGTAGTTGTAGAAAGAGATAAGGTCTCTCCTCAGTCTCCTTTTCTTCAGACTAAACAACTCCAGCTCCTTCAATCACTGGATGATGACGAGTGTGATATCCATCCACAATGAGGGCCAGAAGGAGGATCCGGGGAACTGTAGGCCTGTCAGCCTGACCTCGGTGCCTGGCAAGGTTATGGAGCAGATCATCCTGAGTGCCATCAAACAGACAACCAGGAGATCAGGCCCAGACAACATGAGTTTGGGAAAGGAAGGTCCTGCCTAACCAATCTGATCTCCTTCTATGACTGGGTTACCTGCCTGGTAGACAAGGCGAAGGCTGTGGATGTGGTCTGTCCAGACTTCAGCAAAGCCTTTGACACAGTCTCCCACAACATCCTGCTGGAAAAGCTGGTAGCCCATGGCTTGGACAGGTGCACCCTTTGCTGTGTTAAAAACTGGCTGGATGACCAAGCACAGAGAGTGGTTGTGAATGGTGCCACATCCCCTTGGTGTCCGGGGGCCANTTGGTGTCCGGTGACCAGTGGTGTCCTCAGGGATCAGTACAAGGCCCAGTTCTATTCAACATCTTCATTGATGACCTGGATGTGGGAATCAAGTCTACCATTAGTAAAGTCGTGGATGATACCAAATTGGGGCGGAGTGTCGATCTACTGGAGAGTAGGAAGATGCTACAGAGAGACCTGAGGCCAGCGGTATGAGACTTAACAAGGCCAATTTCAGGGTCCTACACTTTGGCCACGATAACCCCAGGCAGCGCTACAGACTCAAGGAGGAGTGGCTGGAGACTGGCCAGGCAGAGAGGAACCTGGGAGGACTGGTTGACAACTGGCTGAACATGAGCCAGCAGTGTGCCCAGGTGGCACAGAAGGCCAATGGCATCCTGGGACCTTATTACTCTCTACAACTACCTGAAGGGAAGTTGTAGTCAGGTGGGGATCGGGCTCTTCTCCCAGGCAACTCGTGACAGGATGAGAGGGCATGGCCTGAAGCTGCGCCAGGGGAGGTTTAGGCGGGATAATAGGAAGTACTTCCTCATGGAAAGTGGGATTAAACACTGGAATGGACTGCCCAGGGAAGTGGTGGAGTCACCATCCCTGGGGGTGTTTAAGGAAAGATTGGATGTGGCACTTAGTGACATGATCTAGTTGATGTTGGGGTGTTAGGTCACAGGCTGGACTTGATGATCTCAGAGGTCTATTCTAGCCTCAATAATTCTGTGATTCTCTGATTCTGTGATTCTGTGATCTTCATTTGCCTGGATTTCAAGTTCCAGAGCCCCCTCCCTGTTGTGCAAGGACAACTGGGAAGGTGAGAGAGGCCATGAGAGGATTCACCTGCCCTACCCCATGTAGGGAACTGTGTCCATTTCCCTCATCGCTTAGGTCCCCTACTCTTGACTGGTGGCAAGAGGGCAGGGGATCCTCTGTGGAGCGTCCATCTGCTGCCTTTGCTCAGGGTGTGTCTCCACCCATCTATCTCCCTCTCCGACTCACTGATACTCCTTAACTTTTTCAGTTTCTCTGTCTGCTCTTTCACCAGGCTGAGCAGATCATTGCCCTGCTCCGCACACAGGAGTTGTCTCTGCTCCCTCCAGTACAAGGGACAGGCTCAGGCACTCCCTGTAGCTGGAGACCTGCAGGGCCACAGGTTTGTGTGGGAGTTCCCTCTGGGTGCCCACATTCCTTCTGGCAATGGCTTTCGGCTGAGCTGTGACCGTGGCCGGGTCCTCTTCTGGGAGGGCAATGACCAATAGTTGGGTTCACCTCCCATGCCAGGAGGGTGGACCAGTTACCCCCACCTGAACTCACCTCTGGCCCTGGCAGAGCTCCCAGCACCCTGCCTACACCTCCTTCTCCCCAAACCACCACCCCTTGCCCAGAGGCTGTGCCCCTGTGCCTGCTCCAGCTCCTTGCGGGGGGCCTGTGCCCCTGAGTGCCAGCACTGCTCAGGAAGGGGCTCTGTGGGGGATGCCACTCAGCACTTGTTCACTCAGTGGGTTCCAGAAGGGCCTGTTTTGTGATAGGTGTGTTCTCAGCGAGTGCCTGTTGGTGCTGTTACGCCTCAGTTCAAGCTGCCACAAGCGGGACTGCTCTGTCTGGGCTGCCTCAGCAGCCGCCCACAAGCTGTGGGCCCTCAGCACAACCAAGCTGCTCTTCTGGCCTCCCCTGGCTTCAAAAAGCCATGATGGCCCTTTTTGCCACCATTCCTTCCCCTGTGCAGACTGACCTACACTGGAGCTGGTCTCCTTGGTGAGTTTAGGTGGAACTTCCTGTGTTCTAGTTTGTGCCCATTGCCCTTTGTCCTGCCACTGGGCATCACTGAAAATTTGGGTTAATCCAGAAACTGTGACATAGCTTCAAAGGATCTTACAGAAGTAATAGCATTGTTGTTGAGTAATACCAAGTGATAGTGGTGCAGGAAGTTTGGCTTCAATTTTGCTTCCATCTGTGCTGCTGATGTGCTTTGCCATTTAGCCTTTCTGTGCTTCAGCACCAAAATACAGCTTATAATTAGCATGTTGGGATCTTCAGGTAGAGATTTTATATGGTGAAAAATACCACCTGGTGAAAGCTAAAGTAAATTGTACATATTAACAGAATAGAAATGTCTATTTTTAAAATGACATACTCATTCCTGATTTGTGATCTGAAAATAGCTGACCAATATTTTTATTATTTCATTAATCCATTTATGATAAAACTAATTTTAGTTCTGACTATCAAAATATTTAACAGCTAGATGCTTATGCATAAAGACCATATTTTATTTTGGCAAGGATAAGTAAGAAATATAAAAAACCTATAGGAAAATGTATCTTTCAGCTTAGAGAAGAAAATTTGCTTTTGTTGACTTTCTTGACATTTCAAACTCACTTGGGAGATGTTTTAGTTCTGTAAGTTGACCGGGAAGCAGTTAGCTGAAAAGACAAACTGCTTTATGTATGGGGAAACACAGAGAACATGAAGAACATACACAGATAATGGGAAAAAGGTTAAAGTGGTATTTTGAGCAGTCAGTCTTCTCTAGCAAATACTAAAGCAACAGCTTATTTAAAATGTCACCAACTGGATCTTTTCTGACAAAGGCACAAACTTTTTTGTTTTTGTTCAGTGAAAAATGTTGATTTCACCAGAAAAGGAGCATTATCTGGAAGATTTGGGAGTTTTGGTCATTAAACAAAGAATCAGAATCACACTCATTGATTTTTGATCTTTGTGTTTTTAAGAAGCTTTTACATATGTTTTATTTTATTTTTGGTGTTATTTATTTATTTACCAGAGCCTGAAATTATTTCAAATGAGCTTGTGGTTTGTGTTCCTCACTGTGTATTACTTGGGCATGGGTCTCCCAAAGAATAATTTCTTTGTGCTCTACTAGCAGTTCTGACTTTCTTTCCATTTGTAAACTTAAGCTTGTTGTAACTTTCTTCTCTTTGAAAAGGATTTGGCTAGTATTCTTGCGGTGCTGTCCAAAAAGCAACTATTAACTTACAGTTGAACCCATCTTTTATATCACATGCTGAAGGCAATAAAACCGAAAAAAAGAAGTATTAATGGGAGAGCATGCACACTTTACTTACTGTATAACAGTATGAACTAAGCATTGAACTGAAAAGAAAATGGTAACCTATCTCTAGAAACAGAAGATACTAAAAATTAAAATGCTTAGTAAACAGAAAAGAAAATCACAGCAAGCAAAGATACACTTTAAGTATTTATGGTTTGTGTCTGAAATGATTTATTTAGTGGACTGTGTGAGTTCCAATCACCTCCACAGTTACCCTTTAAAATAAAATGAATGTAGGATTGCTATAGGACTTCAGAGTCAATCCTTTTTTTCTTTTTCCTGGGTTGCAACCGTGAAACTCAGCCAACTTAGCTTTGGCTCTTCTATGTAAATACACTTTTTTTTTTCCCCAAAAAAACTGAAGCCCTGCAGTGAACACGAGTTAAGGTTCAGGTGCTTTTACATTTGCTGTGAGACATGAGCTAAACCATATAATTTGGACTTCCAGCCTTGTAAACTGCCACAGTTTGACTACAAAAGCTTTTCAGCTAAACATTGTGACTGAAAAGTCTACTTCTGGTTGATGTCTCTGAAGTTGTTAATCTTTGCTGCTTTGTTTTGACTTAATGTTAGAACTGTTATTGCTAGTGATATCAACTTACAAGTCAGCTTAAATTTAGTACCAAACTTTTAGAATACCATTTACCATCTGCTGAAGCCTTAAGGTAAATCTACATGCCTGGCAACAACTCACATAGGAATATTCCCTATTAGCCTATATTAAAACAGTAATCTTCATAGATACAGTTTCACTCCAGTCTCCAAATTCATTTTGAATTCGTTTGTGACTGACTTTCACAGAATTACAGAATGTTAAGGGGTGGAAGGGACCTGAAAAGATCATCTAGTCCAACTCCCCTGCCAGAGCAGGATCACCTAGAGCAGGTCACACAGGAACACGTGCAGAGGGATTTTGAATGCCTCTAGAGAAGGAGACTCCACAACTTCTGTGGGTAGCCCATTCCAATGTTCTGTCATCCTCATCGTGGAAAACTTTTCCCTTATTTTTACATGAAACTTCCTATGCTCCAGCTTGTACCCATTGTCCCTTATCCTATCACTGGACATCACTGAGAAGAGCCTGGTTCCATCCTCCTGACACTCACCCTTTACATATTTATAAACATTAATGAGATCACCCCTCAGTGTCCTCTTCTCCAAGATCAAGAAACCCAGCTCCTTCAGCCTTTCCTCATAAGGGAGATAGTCCACTCCCTTCATTATCTTCGTGGCCCTGCGCTGGACTCTTTCAAGTAGTTCTCCATCCTTCTTGAACCCAGGGGCCCAGAACTGGATACAATATTCCAGATGCAGCCTTACCAGTGCAGAGTAGAGGGAAAGGGGATCCTCTCTCAACCTATTCACCACACCCCTTCTACTTGGGGTTGTTCTTTCCCGGATGCAAGACTCTACCTTGCTCTTGTACTGCATTAAATTTCTTCCCACCCAACTCTCCAGCCTGTTCAGGTCTCACTGAATGGCAGCACAGCCTTCTGGTGTGTCAGCCACTCCTCCCAGCTTTGTGACATCAGCAGACTTGCTGACAGTGCACTCTGTTCCCTCATCCAGATTGTTAATGAATATATTGAATAGTACTGACCCCTGTACCAACCCTTGACAGACTCCAACCAGACTCTGTCCCATTGACCACAACTCTCTGACTTCTATCCTTCAATCAGTTCGCAATCCACCTCACTACCTAATCGTCCAGACCACACTTCTCAGTTTAGCTGTGAGGATGCTGTGGCAGACAGTGTCAAAGGCTTTAGTGAAATCAAGATAAACCACATCCACTGCTTCATCTATCCACCTGGTTATGATTTCAGTCACTAGAGCAGAGTGAAGACACGTTGAAAAATCTCCTCTCTTGTTTCCCAGAACTGTCCATTTTTTGTTGTTGTTTGCTTGTGTTTTTTGTTTGTGTTTGTTTTTTTTTTTTTCATTTTAAACAGGGAAACTCACAGTCATATACTGTAGAGTTATTTGTGATCTATTGGTCAAACTGCGCTTGATTAATGCATGGTTGCAACTCTTCTCTTCCCACTATCAAACTGCTTTCCCACTAGTGGTTAAAAATGATTGCTTTGTACTCTTAAACATATACTCTGACATCTCCATTCTTAAATTAATACAAAAGACAAGAAAAAATGTCTACGAATTCCTCCACATGAGGAAGCTCTAGCGTATACTCTGAAGCTAAAGAACCTGTACAGTTCTCAGGAACTGAAATTCACTTTTGTATGTCCATACAGTGGCTTCTTGTTTGTTTTGGTTTTGTTTTTTTTGGTCATTATGGTTTTTGTCTGATTAGTTTGTTTAATGTCTGACTACTGTACTAGTAAGAGAGTGAAACTGCCTTAGAAATCTGATATTTTGGTATCTCTTTTCATACTTCCCCTTTAAAACTGCTAAATAACAACTGAATGAGATGCTACTATCCTTAAAATATTGTCACTTCTGTTAAAAGAGGAATAATTTAATAAAATAGGAGATATCACTATAAATGTCAGAAGTGATGGAAAGAATGTACATCAAAAGAAAATCGAAATTTTGATAGATTCTAAAGCCATTTTAGAAAAAAAACAGCAACATATGATCAGTGCCTGACACAACACATGCAAGTAGATGAATTATTCCTATCCTTAGGTTTTATAACTGTATAGATAGTTTCAGCAGATCTCCTATCTCCTAGGAGGCGGACTGTGAATTAGGAAGGTCCCTTTTATGAGAGGGACCTGTCCCTTAGGAGGATGACTTGGGAACCAAACAAAAAAAATTGTTAATTAATAAAAAAAGACACAAAAGGAAAGCTGTCTCCAAGATTTCTGAAGCCCAACTCCAGCAAAACTATCATTTTGATAACAAACAGCATGGAGGAGTTTTGGAAAGCTGTTAGTCTTGCAGTGACTTCCTTCTTCATGTCAATGCTTCACCAAGATAAGGTGTTTAAATTTTGGAAGCTACATATATTGTGGGATTTACATAATTTTATCACCGATTTGTTTTACCTTTGATAGAAAAATTCCCCATACTATTTTCAGGAAATGCTGTTTCAACATACAAATATGCCAACATGATCTTGATGCTTGACACTTTCATTTTTCTTGCTCTTCCCTGAGATTCAGCTTTAAGCCATTGCTTAATTTTCATGAAATTTTTAGATATTTTGCATTTGTTAGAAATTTTATAGGACTGGGCACTTCTGTTTCCTAATGGCACTCTAGTCCATGTTCCCATTCCTGTTTTTACCCTGCAGATGCTGCATGGCATGTGGGAGACAGTTGAATGCTGATTAGCCTATTATATGAAAGTTTCACATGCAGAAAAATAATTATTTCTAACACCCTTCTTGACCAGAGTAGAAAAAGTAAGGCAAAATGGGATGTCTTAGTATTTCCCTATTGCCTTTTGGAACCTTATTCATAAAATTAAAACCATTTTGCCTTTATTGAAATAAGAAACCCTCATTGACTCTGCACAGTTGAGAATTAGAAGTTGAATGTTTTATAGATACCAGTGGATGAAAAGCCTTAGTTATATTTTGTTCAAATTGTTTAATAATTTTGATCTATTATGCTCTAAAAATGCCATAACAAATTCTCTTTTATTCAGTAGGTTTTTGGAAGAGTTGTTTATGCTTTACAGCTACATCTTTACCAACATACTAGAGCAGGAAGTATCCCACAGACTAGACCATAAAGCACACTCTGTATTATTCAGTCTAAGAAGAGCAGTTCAAACATCTATTCAAGGTGCCTCTGGCAAGCCTGTAAAATGTCATGTAAAGTATCTTTAGTGCAAGGAAGTGAACAAGACATTACATATATGCAATAAAATACTCTCCTCATGGGTAGAAAAAGTCTAGGAAGAAGTCAGCTGAAGAAGTTTATTATGTAGTAATATGCCCATGGTGTGTGAATTATGTAAACTCTTCAGAACTTGCAGTAGAAGCAAAATGACCTTAGGCACATGAAGGCATGTACCAGTTGTTTCAAAATTTTGGATAGGCAGCAAACTGATGAGAAAATGACACATAAAATACCTTGAATCAATCCCTGTCTTTTGTCCTAGACCTCCTACTGTTTGCTGAAGAGCCTTCTCTGGCTCTTCTGTAGTGTTTAACATTTAGAATTGCTTAGCACTGTCTGGTCTCTAAATTTTGGCTTTTTCACTTTCCTGGGGAGCAGGTGGATGATATGGCCAAGTAATCTCTTGCCTATGCCCTATTGAAATCAGTATTTGCCCCTGAATGTTATTTTTATGCTTATGTCCCAGAGGACACCATAGATATTTGAAATTCTAGAGTAAGAGAAAGGTGTCATCATTTTTAGAGAAAGCTATTTATCACTAAGGAAGAGGTGACAGTTGGCTAGTGCTCTCCTTCCATATATTTTGCTGTTATTTGTTTCTTAATGAGATCTAAATGCTATTGGGACATATGCCTGCTGAAACCCACCCCATCAATTTTAGTTGGTTTTTTTTTGTTTGTTTTTTTTTTGTTTGTTTGTTTTTTTTAAATTGCATTCAGTAAATCATCAGATCATCAGAATAATACATTTTAGTAGAACAAATTGAATTTTCCCCTCTTTTGCAACAAAACTCCCACTGTGTCCTTGTTTGTAACTTCTTTTGAGTTCATTGCTTTTCAGTAATTCCAAGGTAGAATTATGTTATGAAAATTTCTTAATAAAAGTAACGTATTGGATTTTTCCACTTAAATAATCCTTTAGAAAATTAACAGGGTTGAACTACCATTTAACAAGAAGAAAGTAAAAAGAGAGATAAAGTGTGTGTGGGAATAATTTTCTCTCACGGTATTGTTTTTACTTGTAAGGAAGGCTAAACATGGCATGTAAATGTTACTTACCGCTGCTCAATAGTAATAGGGTTAGTCATCTTGGAAAAGAATAAAAAAAAAGAAAAACTATATCTTAAAAGTAGAGTGGTAGCTGTTTTTATAAGTGCTTCTAAGATTTTCTTTTTTCCTTTTGTTTTTAGTTTAATGGACAAGGAGGAAGGATAGGAAATATATAAGGGAAGGTTTTATTGTAAGATTTTTTTAAAGGCTGTCAATAATGGTATTTTTCTAATGTTCTATTTTATTTTACATTGAAATGGTAACTTCTTTTGCAACTATATTCTTTCCAACTCAATCACATTTTTTATAATAGCTTTCACTAAAAAGAAATTAATTCATTCTGATAGATTTGTCTGAATTCCTTGTATAGAAATACATTCTAAAAGTTTATATATTGTGTGTGACAAGATAAACTCTTAAACCAATTGATAATTTTCATCTTGAAAAAAATGGTTTCCATGAACCACCATCTGGATTTATAACTGTTGTGTTTTGGTTCCTGCCTTCAGTCTCTTGGATTGGACACCAAAACCCATTTGGATGTGTCAGCTGCAAATTTTAACAGGACTTGTGCTGATGTTAACCTATCTTAGGAAATTTGTATGTCATAGTCATCAAGACTCCAAAGACCAAATTGACACTTGGATTTAAGCATAAATAGTGGAATGGGCGATCATCAGTACTGGCTTGTATAGCTCAAACTTCAGAATAAACTAGGAAATTTATTAATTTTGAGGTATGTGGTGTGGTTTCTAAAGTAGAATTTATTCCTGCTTGTCACTATGTTACTTTATACAGAAAAGCTTATGCTCCAGGATTTGCTAAGGAGAGAGATGCAAGGAGGTGGCTAAATGGTTTTAACCACTTTAATGTTCAATAGAGGAAACTTCTACATGTATATTAATGTCACTGTACAATATCAAGAACAAATACAGCAGAAAATTTATCAGTTATTTAAAGGGTATGTTATAATTTTGTAAGTAGCCTTGCAGCAATTGTCCTGGTCACTCCCTCCTATGAAAACACATTCTACCCCTCTGACAAGGCTAGCAGCCTTGTACAGAGTGCCTTTTGAAGAACAGAAATTTGAGATTGTAAATCCCATCAGTGTAAAACTTTTGTCAGATACAAAGTCTAATGATTGTATTCAGTCAATATTTATTTCAGTGCATTTTATATAATGTTTTTCCAACACCAAATTTCTTTTGTCTTCTCTTGCCACATTTCTTAGCTAAAACCAATGCGATATGTGCATACAGGGCAATAGAGGAATAAGTAGTCATGGCTACAGATGAAATGAGGTTTTGTATCAAGGTGTTCTGATATAATTTAATCACAGAGATGTATTTCTACTTCATCCTGTGTTGACCATCATCTGATGTTCAACCACCTGTACGCCAGTTTTAGTTACATGTATAAAACTCTTCTAGGCTTTTCTGCTAGGGAGTTTAAGAGAAGTAAAAACCATCATTCTTAATCTGATTGAATGCTTGTCTTTCTTTTTTCCCAACAAAAATAAAGTTTAAATTTAGTCTAGATATAATAAATCTAAATCAGTTACAGAATCGACTTTCACCAGATTAAAATGTCATGGGCACTCTGCAGTATCAATCTAGTTACAATTTACCAAATGTTTTTCTTTCTTTTAATTTGCATTACTGACTTAAAATTCAGATCCTTCCTCACTGAAATAGCTTGTAATCTTCACCCAGCTAGTTGAATGACAATGGCTACAGTTGTACGTGGCAGTTCATACATACCTGGTTCTAGGTAAAAACATAGAAATCAAAATTTTGTAGTCTTCATAACAGATAAAATGCAAGAGTTCCAGCATAATTTTATTTTTGGATGTGTTTACTTAAGCCTGAATATTAACAGGTAACCTGAAACATCTCTACTCCATCAGTCTCAGGAAACATGTATAAGGAAATTGCCAACTTCCAGTGCAGTCTAGTAAGAAAATCCTCATGCCAAGTATAATTACTTGCTCTACTCCCTTCCTTTTGTGAAAATCCATTCTATCTGCTGAACCACACAAAAATTCGTGTACAGGATCTCTTTCAAGCAGTAAGTAAATTAGAGTGTAAAGGCAGCATTCTAACCTGCACTTCTGACTCATCTTTTCTCCTTTGATACTTTTTTTTTTTTTTCTAGTTTATTCATATTCTGTTACACTAACTTCAGTCTTGTACACCAGCTCCATCCCTACACATTCTCTGCAGATGTGGTCTGAACCTTTTTACCCACCTCATGACTCTTACGTTAGAATAAATTCAGACATAGTCTAAAAATACCTGACCTGTAGCAAACAGATCTAGAGTACTACTTTTCAAAAATTGTTGCTATGGATCTTTCTTGTAGATTCATTTTTGTTTTAAACGTAAAAACAAAACAAGGTTGCAGTAAAAATGGAAGATGTTTGACAGCTGGAGAAATTTTGCCTAATGTCTAGCTACCATTTATTGTAATGATCACAAATCTAATTTTAGTGAAGTAAAATGTGGTATTACAAAGGTTTCTTTTGGCTACATGTTGTGTAAGTCTATCACTGCTAAAAGTTTTATATATGTGATTAACAATTTCTATAGGAACCCATTTGCCTTGTTGTGCTTTGAAGTAAATGGTGTAGGCTATTTTTTCTTTCTCGTGCAAATCGTTGACAGGTACATTTATTTCAGCATTTATGCTCATTATTTCAACAATTTTCTTGTAGGCAGAGTGTTTATCAGCCCCATAGTGTGAGTGCTTAGCAATATCCCATTCTTAATACTGTATTATCTTTAGAATGAAGCAAATAGTAGGCCAGAACTTTGATGATTACTACTAAAATATGATCTCCAGTGGTTCTACCCTTTTAAAAAACAGGCATAGGCAACTGAAGCCATTAGCATTAAAACTTTGTGAAGACAATGATTTCACATCCCGACTACCTGCTACATGAGAAGTCACATCCTTATGTTTCACTTAACATCCTGAGATTTTGTAGTGAAAGGGCTGATAAACAGCTGAGATCTCTCTGCTCTGTTATGACACTTGTGATTATCCCACACTTGTGATTATCAGAGAAGATTGATCTCTGAACTCCTTCCAGGTGTAGGTGAGCCAAGGACGATTACTGACAAAGTGATATTCTCTGTTTTGTTTCTCTTGCAATATGATTTTTTTTTATTTTTTTTTTTTAATCAGTCTTGGCACTTTGTTAATGTTTTCATACCCACAAGGTCTTATTCCTAAGCAGTAATGGTCGGGTCCAAGACTGTTTTATAAGTGGAGTGAGAACTAGGTTGAGTAGCATTCTCCTGTGCATTAACCTGTGCTGATTTAAACCAAAATTACATTACCTCTTTACCAAAATCAGAACAAGGTCAAATCTTTACTATGAAACAAACCGTTCTGCATTTTGGAGACTGGAAACAAAATAAAATGAAAAAAAAAAAAAACGAGACAGTTAAGTAGTGGTCTTTCAGTCTTTCTAGCAGACAATCCATGGGCATAACTATAGAAGCACTTGCAAATATATGAAGCTTCTAAATTAAGAGATGTAATTGAGATTTGTGGCAGAAAATCAGGATGTATATATTAATGCAGAGTGTGCAGTGGAAAAAAAACCCTAATATTAGCTTAACATATATATAAGTTTATAGTGTGTTTCTGTAAGGTCTGCTAACAAATTCTGTTTCTGTAACTTCTGTGTCTTATTGTTAGCTATATTCTCACAATAGATTTGAAGCAAATGTCCTGTAATAAGATTTATTTTAAAGGAAGCTGCTGTCCCATGTGAAGGTTCAGTGTGAAATATGTCAATTCAGTTGTGAAAAGAATAACTATAGATTCAGTCTGATTTGATCTGACAGATATTCAAACCATGAGAAGTATCTATAAAGAAGTTAAAAGGGCAAGAATTTATGACCTAGCATATTTGTATATTATACTGCAGTTCAAAAGTCAGTGTTTATTGTTACTAGTTCTTTGATCAGAAATGTAGATGCATGAAGGAGTGGAAGAAATTTCATGTTATGGCTCTGATTGACACTTGAAGATTTCAGGCCATACTCCTGCTCTCAAGGGTAAGTGAATTTCCCATTGTCAGCTGGCATGTGTGAGATGAAGAGATTTAGTGAGAGAGCTATGCTCGCTAAGAGATAAGCAATTAATACAAAAGTGCTAGTATATGCAGACAGGTACTTCAGTCCTGAGAAATCTCATATTATGCTGCTATGTAGCATCACTCTTAGTGACAGGTGCATAAGTCAGAATATTGATTAATAGCAAAGTAGTGTGGAAAAAAGAATGGACAGACTTGTCTATGGAAGACAAGAGAAGAGAGATAAAGTAGGGTCTGAAAGGAAATCCATACCGACTGAACAGCCTTTGTGATACTGTTATCAAACAGAAACGGATTAGGGCCAAATATAAAAATTTTATTTAGCAGATAATATCTATTTCCAGAGAATTAGAAGTGAAACATTTAGGTCACCACAGACGAAGGTGTTAGTTATGAAACTATAACACAATCTGTATTCAGCAGTTCAGCACCATGCTGATCAAAGAAATTTAAACACATGAACACTGAATGCAGTAGAAAGAGGCTTACAGGAAATTGATTGAACTCTAATGGCTTTCCACTGAGAGCCGGTGACACTCTTTGCTTATGTGAACAACGATAGAGGCAAACCACTGAATAATACTCATGTTGGCTAGACAGCACTCAATGATTCTCCGTGTGTGTGGGGGTAATGTTACAGAATCACAGAATATTAGAGGCTGGAAGGGACCTCAAAAGATCATTGAGTTCAACCCTCATGCCAGAGCAGGATCACCTAGAGTAGATCATGCAGGAACGTGTCCCGGTGGGTTTTGAATGCCTCCAGAGAAGAAGACTCCACAACCTCCCTGGGCAGCCTGTTCCAGTGTTCTGCCACCTTCACTGTGAAAAAGTGTTTCCTTGTGTTTACATGTAACCTCCTATGCTTCAGTTTGCACCCATTGCCCCTTGTCCTGTCACTGGATGCCACCGAGAAGAGCCTGACTCTGTCCTCCTGACACTTGCCTTTTACATATTTATCAACGTTCATGAGATCAGCCCTCAGTCTCCTCTTTTCCAAGCTAAAGAGACCCAGCTCCCTCAGCCTCTCCTCAGAAGGGAGATGCTCCACTCCCTTAAGAAGCTTAGTGGCTCTGCGCTGGACTCTCTCCAGTAGTTCCCTGTCCTTCTTGAATTG
>VWZK01017957.1:9777-25609 GCA_013396935.1 Baryphthengus martii
GGGGGTGCTGGAGGCCTGGCCGGGGCCTCGGCGAGCCTTGGGGGATCGGCGCCGCCCCGCGGCGCTGCCAGTTGCGGGCACAAGGGGCTCTGGTAGCTTGGAGTTGGAGGCGACAGTATCGCTGGGCTCGGTAAGAGCGGGATTTTGCTTGCAAGCGCCGTTTGGAGAGTCAGGCGTGATCCTGTGCAGAGGGGTGTTGGTGCCTCTCTCCTCTGTGTGTGTTTGTGAGGTTGGCGAGGGTTCAGTGTTTAGACTTGCTGCTTGTACAGAAGCCCACCAAAAAACGCTTCAGAAATTCACAAGCTACAGACAAATACGTGTGTTTTGGTATAATTGTCGTGGTGTTTTTGGAGGTGATGTGTCTCTGGAGGGATTTCAAAGGTGTGTAGATGTGGTGCTGAGGGACATGGTTTAGTGGAAGGAGACTCTATTTATGTGTGTGCTTCACTGAGCTTCAGGTTGGGTTTCTATGCACTGTTTTTGTTCTGAGCACAGGTCCTTATGTTCTCAGCTTGGTGCTGCAGTGCCTTGGTGTGACTTGAGTTCTGTGGAATCATGGAAAGGTTTGGGTAGGAAGGGACCTTTCAAAGACATCTAGTGCAACCTCCCTGCGGTGAGCAGGGACATCTGTGACTAGAGCAGGTTCCTCAGAGTCCTGTCCAATCTCACCTGGAATGGTTCCAGGAATGAGGCATCGACCACTTCTCTGGGCAGCCTGGGCCCAGGATCTCACCACCTGCGCTGTAAAAAATTTCTTCCTTCTATCTAATCTGAATCTCCCCTGTTTTAGTTTCAACTCATTACCCCTTGTCTTGTCTCAACAAGCCCTGCCAAAAAGTCTGTCCCCATCTGTCCCCCTGTCAGAAAGACAGGCCTCTTAAGGCACTGAAAGGCCACACAAAGTCTTCGTGGAGCCTTTTCTCTAGGCTGAACACCACCACTTCTCTCAGCCTGTCCTCACAGCAGAGGGGTTCCAGCCCTCAGATCATTGCCCTGGCCCCCTCTGGCCCTGCTCCAACAGGTCCCTGTCTCCTGTGCTGAGCTGGATGTTGCTCCATAGGGCAACATGTGGAGCTGGAGGGAGGCTGTTGTGCTCCAGGTGTGAGCTACTCGCGCTCTACAGCGACCCGTGCGTGAACATAGAGAAGCTGGCGAGTGCTCTTGTCCCATGTGGGCCTGTTGAGCATGGCTGCCCTCTCCTGCTGCACAATCCGTCTGAACCTGACTTGTGATGTCTTTGGCTGCCTTTCTTGTGGAGTGATGGTTGTGTCAGATGTGAAGCCCAGCAGGGTTCGCCCTTTCCTTCTGCAACCGTTAGAAGAAGTGGTGTGGTGTTGGACCCTGGTGGGTCCCTGGGAGCTGATGCAAAGCCCCTGAATTACTGTGCTCTGCTCAGTGCTCCTGCACTCTGCCAGCAGCTTCCTAGAATAAAGGACAACAGATTCCTCTCGCAAACTGTTCCCAAAGGCTTTGATGAATCCGGGATGTTACTTGCTGTGTGTTTCCGCATCTACATCAAGATTCTTGTGGGCACGCTGCTGTCTGCTGACAGCCTTTGAGGCTCAGATCAAGAGTTTGTATATAAGTTGATGTGATTTTCTTCTGCAGGTTAGATGCAGCTGCAGAGCTGCTTCCTTCAGTAAGGCTGTAGGCTGTCAATCTGAGTGCTTTGGTGGTGTTTAGCTTTCCTTTCTGTTCCACTAGTCTTCTGGCCGAGAAACTAGTTAATTTTTTTGTGGTACGGGGACACACCAAGGCTGCCTGTGTTATTCAGGCAGGTGGTACGTACGCATTGACTTGGCTTTGTGTTCCTGGGCATCATCCAAGGAGCGGTTGCTGAAACTGTTGTATTTTTATGTAGGTGATGGGCCCTGGGATCAGTGTAAGAATGGCTGGGGATGATGATACCTGCTAATCCTCTGCTTTTGGCTTAGCCAAGCCTGTAAATCACACATGTAACTAAATCAAATAGCTGCACAGTTGGCTTCCTGTGAGTGCTTGGGGCACTGTCTTTTGATAAATTGATCAAACTGTATTGGAAATCTTTGCAGCTTTTAAATGATTACAGATTTTCAAAATTGTATAACTTTACAATAACTCACTATTATTTTTTTCTACTTGTATAACTTATGAGGTCTGAAGTGTGGTAAGTGTCAAAGCTTAGCTTGGGTTTTTAAGAAGGGCCGTTTAAGTGAGCAAAGCAGCCTTACTCTGGTGGAGTGACCTGAATTGAAATAACAAGATAAATGAAGTTGTGAGTGTCTAAAACCAGCTTGTTTGAGGCACTGCGAGGTGAGGTGGTTACCACTTTCACGGGCATGAGCTGAAACATGAGAGTAATGAAAGATGGAACCTTACTTTTTTCAGGTAGCAAAACAAAAATAAGTTTTCAAAGTAAAGCTGCTGGCACGTGCAAGTTAACCCTTCATCATGAGATCCAACCGCATTGATACAGCAGCTCTGACAATTGTGTGAAAAACAAATGCATTAATTGTCTTGGAGTGTTCAGTTTTCAGAAGATTTGGCTTCTTGCTGTGTTTTCTAAGATACCGTTCTTAAAATACGTAACCAAATTATTTGTGCTTACTTTTTAGGCCCCTGGAGGAATTGCAACACCCCTTGTTTATGGCCAACTTCTAGCTTTATACCTGCTGCATAATGACATGTGAGTGGCTTGGCTTCCTCTTTAACTTTGGGTACTGAAAATTCCTTAAATAGCGAGACCAGGTCCTTCAGAAAGTGTTGAACACTTCAGTGTTTTCGTTTGTAGCTTCTCAAAGCTGCCTTTCTTTTGAGTTAAGATGGTGTACTGCTCCTCGTGTTGAAATTACCCTCTAAATTAAATTCAGCTCTAAGCTGTCTGTGGTAAAACTGAGGGATGCTGTTGAATGAACTAAACCTGCAGGAATCCTTTGAATTGGGTCTGGTGGGTTATTGCCACATCCCTGTGGGAACTTCATTCGCTATGTTTAGAGTTTTGTTGCCGATTGATTATTCAGCCAGAATAAATGACACTGCCGTGTTTGACTATCAAGCCAAAGTAAGCACTAGTGTGGGAATTTGAAGGTTTGAGTGTTTTCTTGCATTATAGATACACAATTTTTCAGGGCAAATTACCTAAGCCCTGCTAGTGAGTGTCAGATTTAATGCAGATAACCTTGGTCCAAAGGAATCTGGAGCTTTAGAATTGTGGAGTTACAGAATTGTGCTTTTATGAAAAGCAGTGAGGCTTTTTCCTCTGTTTTTGCACTTTAATTCTTTCTGAGAATTTGTAACCATATCAGTTTGGCTTCTGTGCTCTAAAGATCAATAACTAAATATTTCAGTACGTCCAAATACCCAGAATGTTCATGGCAAAGCTGGGCTGGGAAGAACGCGCACAAACCAGTCTAAGCCTTCGGTGCGCTAAATGGGACATAAGCATATGAACGGAGTATTTTTGTACTATGAATAAGCAAAATAAAAACTATCTAAATGGTGTTTTTTCAGCCTTTTTAATTTGTATGCTTTATAAAGTATGTGATATTAATTAGAGCAGTCCATGTATATAATTTATAAATATTCCCATACAGGAGGTGTGTGCTCAGAAATCTTTTTCTGCTAGAAGTGCACGGTCAAAGTGTGGACACCACCGATCTAAGTGACCCCTGACACTAAGAGCAGCTACTTTTTGTCCATGCGTGTTCCTCGAAGGTGCAGCTATTCCAAAAATGAAACCACAAAACTCACTCCTGCGCAACGCTGCCCGGGGTAGATAAACAAAAAGCCTTTTGTCAAATTGGTGTGAAATGAGGCCATTAACGAACTATTCGTTGTATACTGGCAGTCACATCCTCTGAGAGTATCTTTGTTGTCCTACTTCAGTAGATATGCAAGGGGCATTTTGAAGCGTGGAAACTTCATTACAGCATCTGAACAAACCTTTTGGTGTACCCTTGTAGCAAACATTTGATTACTGACAACTACTTATAACTCATTTTTTTTTAGGAATAATGCACGATACCTTTGGAAAAGAATCCCTCCTGCTATCAAATCTGTAAGTACTTCATAAAATGCTGTTTGATACTAAACCAGTTCCGTACAAGCTTGCAAATAATGGTTTTTCCACCCCTGCCAAGGCTTCAGTTTCATGGGTGGCCTTGGGCTCAGTTCTGTGCTGTGACCCACTTGCCCAGCAGGTGGCATATTCGGCTTAATCTCCTAGTTACTGCCGTGTAACCTCTTTTCCTTCACAAATTACGGGCTGCAACAGAATTCAGTACATCTGTAGACTTCGTAGTAGAAAGCCTCACAATCATTTTCTTTGGCTTTCGAGGAAAAAAAGTAGTTGAGTTAATAAATAAACATCTGGAGTAAACTTTACTTGGCCTTTCTGTGAAACCTGCTCTGTTTGTTGCATGGCAATATTCTGTGACTAATCTGGCTTTTTTGGTGTCACTTGTGTTTTACATGAACCGTCCTTCTTGATGGGAGAAACTCCTTGCACGAATTATTTTGGGAAGGTTACAGTTCAAAGTGTAGTGTTTTATGTGTATGTTTTGATGATTGCTAACTAAACCAACTAATAATTTGTATGAGCCTTAACTTCAGAAACAAATAGTTTCTTTTTACAATTGGAAATATGACTTTATTGTCCATTGTGGTGCTCAGGGCACTCCGGAGGCTAGTTGACCAAATGACAGTACACTCTTCTGGATTAACTGGGATGGGTTTCTTGTCACAACAGGCAAATGCAGAACTCGGTGCTGTTTGGTCAGTAGGACAAAGAATCTGGCAGAGAGACTTTCCAGGGATCTATACAACAATCAGTGCGCATCAGTGGTCCGAGACGATTCAGCCAATCATGGAAGCACTTAGAGGTACCGATTGAACTTCTATAGGCAGCATGGAATTATATGTTGCCTTAAATTATTTCTGTGTGCTCCAACACACATAGACAAGTAGACAAATGGCTACAAATGCAAAGTGGTCAGGAAGATTATTGCCAGGTTTTTGTAGGTTTTACTTAAAGGATTTTAGGGATCAAGTGTAAATAAAAAGCTCGTTACAAAACCTTGTAAAAATAAATGAAATTGGTTTTATTTGGACTGTGTATATGACTGTATGTTCTTTCATTGTGGGATTTCATGCACCGTATGTTTTGTTATGGCAAAATTGACCATTAGTTTTCCAGTTTTACCAGACTTTTCACCAGTAACCTAGGGAACTTGGCTTGGCATTTCTGAACCCTGTGACACTTCCAAAAAGGCTTTTTAAATGTGGCTTTAGACAAATGTTTTATAGCTTGTACAACAGTATCAGGCAAAAGTCTCCCTACTAGAGTGCAGTACAGGCTGCTAAAAAGCCTTCTGAGATATTTCACAATTGCATTCTCTGTAGCTTTAGAAACAACTGATTTTTAAATGCTGTTATCAAAGCAGATGTGATGAAAAAAGCACGAATAGTTTAATTGGTTCTTCATTATTTTTTTCTGATTCTGAACTATTTGACCTACTAGCTTATTGCAAGTGGAAAATGCCATCAGAATCAGTTTCCTAAAGTGATTTACACACTGGTGGCAGCAAGCTGCAGTTAGAAGTTAAATGTGGCTTCTGAGGGGTTTTGTGCTTGCATAGAGGAAGCTGTTGGCTCTGGCTGGTTGCTGTGGTACTTCAATGAAGGGTGGGAGGAGAGGGTGGACTTCTAAAGTGCTGGTTTTAAGTGGGGAATGGTTTTCCAAATGTGTTTAGAATTGAAAAAAGTCTCAGATTTTCTAGTTATGGAGATTAGACTGCTAACTTATGTACAGATGAGTTTGCTTACAGTGTTTCTCTCCTCTTAGATGCAACTAGGAGACGAGCCTTTGGACTGGTTTCTCAGGCGTATACCTCAATAGTTGCTGATGACTTTGCAGCCTTTGTTGGGCTTCCTGTAGAAGAAGCTGTGAAAGGTACTTTGCATTTCTTCACTAACTAGTTTTGCTACAAATAAGTGAGGTCAGAGCTGTAAGTGATGGCAAATAAACAAGTATACAAACAGAAGTGATGGGGCGGTGGAGAGAGAAAAAAATCTTGGTTCTGGAGAGTGAATTTTTATTATTTGTCATTAGCTACCATCGATTATCCTCACCTTCTATGGGAGAGTAAAGTAGCAGATGAAGCTAGTTCCATGTGCGATTGCTTTCGTCGTGTTATTTATTAAACTGCACGTCTAAAGATAAGCTTTTTAAGAGATCTGGCTCGGAGTTAGGGCATACAGACAGTGAACCGAGATACTTTTTTACTAGTCTTGATGTCTAGATTTACTTTGAATTTCTAGCAGCCATGTAAGGTCTTTGTTCTTACCGATTTAAAAATGCCTTTCCAGGTGTGTTAGAGCAGGGCTGGCAAGCGGACTTTGCAACTCGGATGGTAATGCCTAAAAAGCCAGGTAGGTGGAGCTGTTACTTCGTTAGACACGGAGTTCAGCATTTTCTAGTAAGGAGGTGTCAGTTTAATTAAAACTTTGCACAAGATTCTTTTAGAAATTTTTTGGTGGGAACTTAAGGTGTTTATAAACATGGAATGTTTAGAAAATGTAGGAAGTGGGAAGCAGTGGGTTTAGTTTGGGTTTACAAGTAGTTTGGATTAAGCTACATCCTCAAATTAACTTCTTTTAAACAAAAGTAGACAGGAAGTTGTATGATTTCTCCTGCTCCTCCTCTGCTGCTGGCTCTGCCTCAGTGGAACATAAGTTGAATGACCTCAAATGACTTGGCTTAATCTAATAAAGATGGGTCAAAAATATACTGTTTTGAACCTGAGAATTTCTTTCTGGAGAACTAAAACTTCTTTGGGCAGGAATCTAGTAGATCTTTGTGTTCTGAGGGACTCTGGCTGCTGGTATAATTTCATTTGCTTTTTAAAATTTATTCCACTGGATCTTGAGTGTCGTGGTGCTAATAACAGAATATCTGCTCCTGCAAAACTCAGCCTGCAGAAATACTTGGGATTTATTTTTTCCCTGAAACTATATCAATGGCTGGCTGAGGCAAAAATAAACGTTAAGCCACAAAGGCAGGATGGAATGACTGCACAGTGCAGCTCTGGAAGAAGGAGCCAAATTACAGCATTTCTAAAATGGCAACATCTATTAGGCTAAAAAAAACCACTGCTTGGATGGGCAGAATATGGAGGTGTTCAGAGCCCAGAACATTGTAACATGTGCCAGGTGAGGTGTTGAAGTTTATCCCTTGGGGTACATAACCAACCAGAGCCCTGAGCTTTTATCTGTGATCGGGTTTTTCTATGAACTGGTTGCAGAATATGTGGTGCTTACAAGTACTGGGACCTAGTTACCAGTGGCTCTTTTCCAAAAGGGAGTGCAAGAGCTACTACTTGAGGCAAAAGAAAGAGGCAGGAGATGGTAAATCTGCTTGGAAGCTGCATGTTTAAGCAGCCTGGGTATTCTGCTTTTTAGCTGTGAAATAAAATGTGATAAATGAACCGATTTAACTTGAATTATCTTTTGATCCAGTTTTGGCCTGGTCTGTAAGCCTGTTTAAAATGGGTGCACTGAGCTAACTTTTATGTGGTTTTTTTTCAGGTGTGCTGGAAGCTTCCTTTAACAGGTTTATTCCTTCATCAGGTACTTTCTGTTTGTATATAATGTGGTTGCATATATGTGAACTTGCATGATTGATATAAACACCATTTCACCAGCATCACAAACCAGGAGTTGGGTCCTAGAGAAGCAAATGTTGTCATTCCCCAACACCTGCCTCTAAAAAAACCTCACCTGAAGCAGGTGCTCTGTAAACCTACTTCTGTCTTCTCGCTCCCTCACATTTTAGCGTGTGCCTGAGATTCCCACTTCGGTGGCTGAAGCAGGGAGCAGATGCCAAAGCAAGGGTGGACAGCCCTTGTAGAACAAAATGATTTGGGCTGAAACTTCTGATTTAGAGTTGCTTTGTGAAGCAGTTGCCTTTGATGAGGTTTCACCGCTTTTGTGCGATGTGGGACTTCTGAAGTCTTCCCGGTAGAAGAAAGCAACCTTCTGGTTTTGATTGGAGCTCAACTATAGATTGAGGTGTGATATGCTACGTCCTGCTGATTCTCAAAACACGGTTGTCTCTGCTGACCAGTATATCTGAAGGGGTGCTTTGCTGTGTTAAGAGTTGCCAAAAGTTTTATATTTGCAAGTTTAATTCCAAGCTGATTTCAAGAGTTGGAGTCTTGCTTTTTGAAAACATTCTTCTGATTGTCAGCCTCCTCTATCACGTACTTGCAGCAGTGTGTCAACTTAACTATATCCTGACTGTTAGCCTCTAATTCTTCAGGAAGTTGGCAAATTTTCCTGCCATTTTTTTATTTCTTCATTTATTTAATTCCTAACATCTCCTTGGATTTAGTCACTTTCCTTGCTACCTGTCACCTCTTATCTCCAGTTAGCTGGAATTTACCTGAGGATGGGCACATGTGCTGCGTTCTCCTGCAGCCTGTACAGTGCTTTGTGTTGTGTTGCTCAGATAACTCAGTAGATGTGTTTGGTATCTTTGCTGTAGCAGCTTGTGAGGAAAGGAGCAATGGAGTAACTCCAGAAGATGGTTTTTTAGTTGAGTGGAAATACTGTCAGTCTTTATTATTCAGACTAATATATGCAGAAGAAAATCTGGAGACTGCTGAGAACTGGAACTTGCTGCAACTATCTTTGTTAGTAATTTGTGGGCTGCTTTGTTACAGATAACAGAAAAGTAATGCCAGGTAAAGCTGTGTAGGTAGGAGGTATGGTTATGATATGCTCAAATAACTCTGTTTTCATTTTGTCCTACTGTTGTGATGCATGGTATTGCAGCTGGATTTGCTTTCTTAATTTCACTAACAATGTGGTGTTTTTTTTTCTTTGTGTAGAACCTGCTCCGGTTCCACCAATTCCAAATGAACAGCAGTTGGCCAGATTGACTGACTATGTGGCTTTCCTTGAAAATTGACTACCCTGCTCCTGTATTCAGAACAACTTGGGAATCCTGTGTACTGACAGTTTTAGAAATCTACAATTTGTTTTATTTTGTATTGGTTAAATGTTGCAGCCTCCCCTACTCAAATGTTTGAAGCATACGAGTTAGCCCAATCTGTGTTTTGCCAAAGCCAAGCAAGCAATTGAAACAATCTTTTAACTCCTGTAATATTTATTCAGTAGGTACACAGCAGTATTACATAGCAAGGGTTTTTTATTGACTCAGAGAGAGGCAGAACTTTTTTCAGGTACATTAAGAGATGAAGAAAAAAGAGTAATGAAGCAGGTTAACTGTGAGGAATTTATGCTTGTAGATGTGCTTCTATGGTGAATACTGCAGTGCCTATCACAGATCAATTGCATGTTGAACTAGAGTACGAAGAGTGGAAGACTGCCGTACCTGCGTCTGCAGAGAGAAAATACGGTGATGAAACAGGAACTTAAAGAAGAAAGCAAGTTTGCAGTAACTTCTTTGCAAGTGTGTTTGTGGCGTATTTAAAATTGTTCTTTTTTTTTTCTTGTTGGTCTTTTTGGATTGCTGAATCTTCTTGATGTAAGGAATTTCACATCAGGCCTAGTCTTACAGCAGAATAATTGGAGTTGTTTAAGAAAGGCAAATCTTCACTTGGAGGAAGAAATTTTATGTGTAGAGGGTTTTACGAGTGACTTAGGACACCGGATATTTTTTCTGGGTAACCATATGCCTTCTTGAGGTCTGTCCTGTCTCGGTTCTTTTCAGTGCACTGGGCCAGGATCTACAAGAAACAGCAATTCTTTCCTGTCTTTAAGATTCTGGGTTACCTCTGCAGTTGTTAGGGAGGAATCTGAAGATTCCATGTCTCTGAGTAGAGACTAATTGAGTTGGGCATGATACTGCAACGTTAGCTTGAGGAGTACATTTTCTGTATCTTAGCACTGCTGTGTTCAGCTTTTGAATGGAGTGGATTTTTAGAAGTGGAGAGATGACTTGTTAGTCCCAAGCTTCGTATTTGTATTATACTGGTAAAAAGGCTATGGGAAAATAGTGGTGCTTTGAAGTGCAGTGTGTGCCTCCCCTCCTTTCCAACACCGTATTCAGTGGTTTCATCCAAGTGTGCCGTACGTTGTGATTGTTTTTTTCCAGTGTGCACTACCTACTGTACATTCTCTCGTTGAGAGGTGTGTTAGCAGGGAGGAAATTTAAACTGTGCACTGCTGCTTTGAGAGCTCCCTTGATGTGTAAACACTTAATCAAAGTGACTATTTATTTGAAACCCACCTAAGACTCGGATTTCTAAATTTATCTTTGGTGATATTAAAGAACATGTTTACACTGACCTTGTGTATTTGATTTTTTTTTTAATTTTCTTTGTAGTACAAGTTGTTCTGGTTTGGCTGTTTTTTTAATGAATTCTTACAAGTGTAATTTGGATAGGGCTGGTTAAAGATTAATGCCCGGACAGGTATTTGAGCACCTTTGTGTGCAACAATTCTATTTTTGTTTTTTTTAAAAACACCGGTACCCTTCAGATGCCTTTTAAAATATTCAAAAGTGTAAAGTACTTGATGAACTAAGTGAAAATTTCCCCTTCTGTGTCTGTATTGTGGGACTCTGCAGTAGTTTGTAGCCCATGAGAACAGCCCTGTGTGCAGCAATGAAAATTAGATGTGATTAAAAGACTACAAACCACTTACACCTAAATGACGATAGGAGAGGAGTGACATGGACAGTGGCAATCTGTCTCAAATCACATATCAAATCTGTGTCAAATATAGTGATTTTGACTCTGTCCAGTTCTGTCAGGATCATAACTTCTAGGTCTGTGGTCTGTAAAGTTTAAGCTGGCTTTTAGCTTTGGGTATGGCATTAACTCATAACTTGCCTTGAGTACTGTGCTTTTTTGTTTGTGCTGCTTTGGAATCCCAGCTGTCTCGGATCTTTTCCATCCTTATTGCTCTGTTTGATGGTTTCTGGTTCACAAATACCCTTTTTTTTTTTCTCGGAAGGTCTGCTTGTTCCCACTCTTACTAGTCATGTAGTGAGCATAGCACGGCTCTAAGAGCAGAATAGTTTCTACTTATTCTGATGCTTTCTAGGATTGGCTCTGCTCTAACATCTGCTGAGCACTGCTCTGGTCTCAGTGGAGCGACCACAGTGACTTGAGGATCTTTCAGCAGCAGCAATAATGAGGTTGGTGTACGTTGTTGCATGTCTTTGTTCAGGGTTTTAACAAATGAGCAGTGAAGCAGCAGCTGACATTTCAGTGGTGTAAGACACTTCGGGTCTTCCTAATCAGACTTGCTTTTGACTTCCTGAATGACTATAATCTTGGCATTGTTGCCTTGCTAACTTACAGAACTTTATAAATGTTGAGCAGAAGAGATATGACAGTAGTTCATAGTAGCCTCCTCCACTTTGTGTGCTGACTACCTGCTACTTACCTGTCCCCAGTCTTTTAGTCTGAGTTTGTGTAGTTTTGGAAGAGTCTGAAGCAGGTCATTTAATCCACATTTGTTGATTTTTTTAGTGTATTTTTTTGTAGAAAAATCAGTAGATCTGAAGCTGCCTATAAAACCGCACCTCCTTAAATACCATGCATTTTTAGTATTTTTTTCCCTAACAAAACTGCTCCCTGATGCCCCTGTCTAGACATTCATCTTGGTTTTTTAGGTTTTAAATGGGTAGGTGAGAAGCAGGCTGAGTTTAGGACTTGGTAAAGGAGCTAAAGGTATTAAATGTTGGAGAAGCAGGGATGTTGCAGCCAAATGGAGTGCTGTGCTTTGTGTCTGGAGAAGGCAAATGGGAGAAATTGCTTTTATTGATGTTAATTTGAAGTGAAACTGGAATAGGTCTTAAACTACTACCAATCACACAGTTTCATACAAATGGCTTTGAGGGGTGTCATGAGACCTTTAATGAACTTGTTTGGCATGGATTGAGCTAATAAACTCAATTTTTTTTTACTTTTCCAACATGTTCTTAATATTAGTGGAATGTTATATCCTACAGCTGGCTACCAGCTGGTTCAGTACCCATAAACAGGAACCGTACATCCAGTGGCAAGTTTATTGTCATTTGTTGTGAAAATTGTGATATGTTGTCATGATAGATTTGGTTCCTGAACTGCACTGTGCTGTGGATCCCCATAACAGGAACGAGTCTCAAATGATCAGAAAGTTTGGAGTTACAGGAGGTCTGTAGCTGGTTTTAGGTTTGCTCTAACTCATACGACTGCTGCAGAGTGGGCTTTGATGCGATGGAGAAGTGTAAACAGCTGTGTAACACGTGGCACTACCAAAGCCAAAATCAGACACGTTTGTAGAAAAGTCTTTCTCTTTTGGTTTGAGTCTCTCTTGTGCTAAAATGTTGTGGCCTCAGAGGGGTGAGTAACAAAAATTCTGCTGAGCGGAAAGGTTAGTCTGTTTGTTAGCCATGCTGTGCATTGAAGGATTTCAGTTTACACGTGCACTGCTCTGGCAGGCCTGGCATAGCCTTGTGCTGCCCTGTCTAGAGCCCTGTCTTGGTAAACAGATGCTGTAAATTATCTTATTAAACTGAAATATTTCAGTGTTTGAATGCTTACCTGGGTTGCTTTAACCCAGCACTTTCAACTCAAAGAGGAAGTATTTTTATGATCATATTTGCTTTTAATTGAAGCAACTGATGTGGGTTTTGGAGTTCCTCCAAGTGCTTTTCCATCTGCAGTGCTGGAGTGGGAGGACCTTTGGGTGAAAAAACCATTAAGAATTCTGCTGGGAGCAAAGCTTCATGAAGGAATTGAAAAAAATTCCATTTTAGCTTAGTTTTTTCCATTTTTCATCTGCATCCCATGTGTAACTGAATATAGTTTCCTTGCATTTTATTTGCTTCTCCTGTGTAGGTCAGATTCTCACTTACATGCAGTTTCAGTCTCTGGAGAAAAGCTGTTTCACCTCAAAAGTGGTTAAAAAAGGAGAAACCCGGGTATGGAGGCAGAACAATAGAATATTCCTCCCAGCTGAAGATCCTCATGGAAACCTCCCATAGGTTTTAATAACAAAGCTTAGCAGATTTCCAGGATCTGATCAGACCTGTCAGTAACTCAGTTAAGAAAATGAAAGCAGAATGACCAGTAGTGATGATGCTGTAAAGAATTTTGATTGATTGTGCTGCAGATACCAGACTTAGATAATCTTCCTTGTTTTAGTAACCTGGATTCATTCTGAAACTCAATGGAGGTTGTTTGGTATTGCTAATCTAAAGTATGTGCTGAAGCTGGCCAGCCCACTGTCTGAGCATTTGAGAGGCTCCCTTTTAAGGGTGAGAAGGGCATCAGCTCAGCCTGGTGGTAATTTTTCCTTTGGTGGCCTGCATTTATTCAGGTGACTGGCTGTGGTAGTAGTAGGCACAAGATAGAAACCATTGTGCTTTGTGCAACTTGTTGGCTTCTTTCCTCTCACCATAAATATCTTGCAGGGCTTCCAAAATAAATGCTGTAGATTGGTTATTCAAGCTGGTCATAAGAGTTCTTCCTAGAGGGTCAAGAGAGTGGGGCCAGGTTCTTGTCAGTGGTGCCCAGTGGCAGGACGAGGGACAATGGGCACAAACTGGAACTCAGGAGGTTCCATCTGAATAGGAGGAAAAACTTCTTTCATGTGAGGGTGCCAGAGCTTGGCCCAGGCTGCCCAGAGAGGTTGTGAAGTCTCCTTTGGAGAGATTCCAAACCTGCCTGGGGTGCATCCTGGGCACTCTGCTCTGGGTGAACCTTCTTGAGCAAGGAGGTTGGAGAAAGGCTCTCCAGAGGTCTCTTCTCACCCCTACCAGTCTGATTCTGTAACTTCATATGTTCCAAACTTTGATTCCCTTTCTTACAGGCAGTGTGTTCATTTTCTTATCTTTTAGTGTCCTCTACTTTATTTGGATGACATGCGTAAGGGCTTTTGAGTTTTTTAGTATAATCATGAATGATCTGATATTAAAATGAGTTGTGAATTTCTAATGTCCCTGGGCGTGTTGTGTATAATGAAACGTGCACTTATATTCTGTTAAGTTTGAGCACCTCCTTTGTTTTCTAAGCAGAATGAAGATTTCTAAATTTTAGGCGAAAATTGGCATCTTGCTCTATTTCCAAGCAATCAGTTGATAAACTTAGTGTAGAACCTCCAAACCCAAAGGATGTGAATGCTTCTCCATTTGCGTGGCACTTTTTAGCTCAGCATTTTGCCTCCCACGGCCTTCACAGACTCATGGCCCTTTAACATCTGGTGAGTAAAACTCAAGATTAATAAATGCTCCCAGGAGGTCCTGAAGAGCAAATTCTGCTTTCATGTTAAAATACTAGCTGATTTGATTAGAAGAAAAGTGTCTAATTGAGGAATGATCCTACTTCTGTTAAGTTTGGATCTGTGCTAATGGTCTTGGTTTAAGTTTCCAGCCCAGTCTCATTACTGCAGATTATTTTGTGTAACTTCAAGTACAGTCAGTGTGAGAACCTTTTGCATGCTCCTTTGGATATTTGGAGAGGAAAATTTAGGTCAAAGGGAACTGCTCGAAAACCATCCAAGTATTTGGAGTGTCTCCATTAAGTCCCAGCATTGGGGAAAACTGTGACCACATGAAATTGTTGAACCTTTTAATGCCTGAGTTTTGGGGCTATTTATCAGGGATTACTGGTTCCTCCTTTCTCTTACTTTCCCCAACTCATTTTTTTTATTGTGTCCAGGGGATGGAGCTACCTTGTAAAATGTGTGTATGGTGTATCTGGTGTCTTCCTTACTGGAGCTGACTCCTGGGCTGCTTAAGTTCTGATTAAAATACTATAAGAAGTGAGGAAGCACATGGGAGTGGAACTGGGAGTCGGAAGAATTGTCAGATATGCCAAAAAAATATTTTTACTCCCTTGTTGCTCAGTGACTCATCCAAACCATATGTTGCGTGTCCAGTTGTTACTTGATTTTGCAATAGTTGATTTCCATAGGGCAGCCTTTTTAAGTGGTGATCGTCTGAGAGGGGGTCATCTAGACTTGTTCATCCGTGCTTTTTGGCTGCCTGTCCAACTCTTGGGTGTCTTAAGGATTTAACAAAGCACAGCTGAGCTGTTGATTGTGGTGGGGTTTCTTTGGATGCTGGAGGTGAGCACACCTTTGGCAACAGAAAAGAGGAGAGTGACTTTTTTTAATATAAAAAGACTATCTTGGAGATGGTGGTAAGACTGACCTGAGGGCTGGGTAGATGCTGTAAAAGTTTGAAACTAAACTGTCGACTAGTTGATGGTCTGAGGTTGCCTGAAGTAGGATGAAGTAGGGAGGTAACTGTACTCTTTCAGAACTTTGAGGGAAAACTTGTTTCTCTTTCAAGAAGAGCAGGATTTGTCTTAACTGCCTTTAGGTATGTGCCAGAAAAGCTACTAAGACATCAGCAGTACTAAAATTGAGTGTATGTTTGAAGACTCTTAATTTGTAGAGTAAATCTTGGAACATTAAGATGGCTAAGCCTGTTGGCAGGCAATTTTGATCTGTCTTTCAGTTCAGATACATAGAATCACAGACTGGTGGAGGTTGGAAGGGACCTCTGGAGATCATCTTACCCAGCCCATTGCTCCGGCAGCGTCACCCAGAGCAGGGTGCCCAGGATTGCATTGTCCACACGGGTTTGGAATATCTCCAGAGAAGGAGACTCCACAACCTCTCTGGGCAGGCTCACAGGAAAGAAGTTTCTCCCTGTGTTTAGATGGAACCTCCTGGGTTCTGGCTTGTGCACGTTGCCCCTTGTTCTGTCACTGGGCACCACTGACAAGAGTCTGGCCTCATCCTCTTGGCCTCTGCCCTTTAGCTATTGATCGGCATTGATCAGATCGTCTCTGTCTTCTCTACTTCAGGCTCAACAGCCCCAGGACTCTCA
>VWZK01017960.1:0-52752 GCA_013396935.1 Baryphthengus martii
CTTCCAACCCAGACAATTCTATGAGTCTATGATTCTATTCACCACCCACAGGACACAAAATCCTTAGTACGCGTGCACTGTGAGAGTAAGAAGAGAAAACCACACTGACCAAATACTGCCTTCCTCCTAAGAGAACAGGCCCACCTCGTTATCACTACAGCACGCACTTTCCCACTGTGTACACCTGCTATACATAACCACAAAGCTTCAAACATAGTTCTGTTGGCTTCTTGTTCATTTTCCACAGTGATAATTTTTCTTGCCAGACAGAAGGGAATAGACCAATTAGTGAAAGCATGGATTTTCAGATTTCAAAGATGTTCTTGGCTTAAAATAAATATTAGTCTCTACATATCTAAATTGAGCAGAATCTTTTTTTCATTGGAAAATTTGCAATGCAGCAGTTCTGCTGTCAGCCTCGGTATTCTAAGGCTCTCAAAGTATTTAAGCAATCCCCAATCTTAAATCACAGTTACGAAAAATATTTACTGGAGTACTGTGTTTCAGGGTTAATCTTATGATATTCACAGACTTGGAGATAAAATATATTTTTCACAGTTCTGTGCTGTTTTCTCAGTTCTATTTTGAGCCGTTTGGTACCCTGCCTGGGTAGCAAGTAGGCAACAGAACCTGATAAATCAGAAATTGAAATCACTGCTCAAATAAGGAAAGCTTTAACATAAGTCTGAATTAGAGCAGGAAGAGTGGTTTTCTTTTTCCTTTTGACTACCGCAGCTATATGCATTCTTAATGGCAAAATGCTAGCTGTGTTTCAAAAAGTCATATGCCACATTGCCAATATGTAAAAAGAGGCCTCTGTCAAACATGCTTAGGCCCCAAATTGGACAGAGATTAAAAATAAAACCCATCACTCCAGTGATGGGAATTTCAAACACCCCTGGGGGTACAATCTTTGCAGGAGGCATATAGAAAAGATCTGTAACCTCAGCTCCCGTTAGTATCGCTGCAGCATCAGTCAGCAAACCTCAACTATCCCCTCCAGGTAGGGTGAAGGAATTGGAAAATGTTGTGCAGAAGTAAATTATGTGTTTCAGATAATATTTGTTTTATAAAAAATTGAAGACAGAGTAGAGAGAGAGTTCTAGCAAAATGATACTCCATGATACTAAGAAACAGATTTTGTTTTCTCCCTGAATGGATTTCTGGAAATGAGCCTTGAGGGCCTCCTCTCTTCTAAAAGAGCCAGCTGAAGTTGGATTTCTACCCACATTATCCCAGGAAAGAGCCTCATTCTCAAAAGAGTTTGACAAGTAATTGCCCCAGTGGATGAGATGAGAACTGCAAATCCCTCACCCCAGTTTGTCCTCCTTCCTCCCAGGAGCAACCTAGTCTCTAGAACTTGCTGAAACCTGGTCAACCAGTCTCTGAGCTGTGGTGTAACCTGAGCCCAGGGGATGTCACAGCACAAAGCACCAAAAAATATTTCAGTCTCTATGCAACCGTGTTCTAAGAAGGCTGAGATGAGAAGGAATCTTCCTTCCTACAAAGTGGCAGCCTCTGACAGAGGGACCAAGTTAGACAACAGGAGACAGCAAACTCTTGAGCCACCAAGGTGGAGTGTGACAAGGACTGTAAACTGGAGACTCTGCATGCTCCAAAAGGGAACCTGGGATTTCTTGATTCAGAAATATGCTCCTAGACTTAGAGACAAACTGTTTGGAAACAGAAAACAGCATCATCTTTTATTTTACAACATGCCTGGAGAAGGCACTGCTCCCAGGAGGTAGAGGTGGGTAGCACTTCCCCTTTTAAAAAGCACAGCTCATTGTCCTGGTGTAAATTCTCAGCACTGGGAGTCTTAGTGTTCTTGATCCTCAAGTGAGTATCTCAAGTGTGATCTCCAATAAGTTGACAAAGCCCAGAAGATCCATCTCTGTGCTTAATTTTCCCCTAGAGAGATCCATGCCCAATGCATTGACCTCTGGAGCATCTCAGTGCATGTCTGCGTCTATTTTTGGAGTCCAGACCTGAATGTGGCCTGTTGTACCTCAGCTATCATTTTTGCTGATGAGATAAGAATATTTTTATTCTGTGCCATGTTTATTTAAATGTCAAACCTTTAAATCAGAAGCATCCCTCACCATGTGCATAAATCTGATAGAGCTTCAAGGGAGATGGAAGAATGGGAGCTCTAAGCATAGTAAAAATGGCAGTAAAACTATATACCCTTGTGTACAAATGCATCCTTAATTGCTATTGTTAGAATATAATCTTCTGTGAACTTTTTCTCTATTGCTATAGACTAGCTATAATAAAAATCTCTTGACTGTTTAAATGATTTGGCTAGGAAGAAGATTTCTCCCACTGAGAATGGAGGCAACTTAGAATATGAAACAGAATGGTACAAGATGAATATTCAAAACCTCATAGAGTCAACTTTCTGCACACGCAGATGAAATCATTAGAAATGCCACTGTCTGCAGTACGAAAGCCTAGCCATAACTGCACTATTTATAATGGGATATTAAGTTTTAGTTATGTTACTGTCTTAGGCTACATAAACCACCAGGAAAGAAGAGAATAAATAAGGTTCTTGCAGATTACTTAGCTGTAGAAAACAGGAGGCTGCACTACTCACAATTTTGCTTTGCAAGTACATTCCGTGGTTGAGAAGTGGTGAGATAGGTTGGGGGGGTGGGGGGAAAGAGGACCCCAGCTATCATTAATCAATATGGCCCCGGTAGGCATTAATCAGTATGAGAATCAGTGGGGTAAAACCTCAGCCTTGGTAGACCTCTACTGAAATGGGTAGGTCACTTGGTGTGAACTGCTCTAACTCCACTGAAGTAAACTGCTTGTCACTACCTGGGAAGTTGGGTCCTGTTCTTAAAACAAGGAAGCATAGGTCATGTTCTTGTTCACAGAGGCTAATGCCTGACAGTGTTTGTGTTGCTAGGGTCTATCTTCTTCCCTGGGGAGAGAGAAATGCATGTGAGCTTGAGCAGGTGAGATGGGTATGTGACCTTACAGTGCTGATCACGGAGTTGACTCTTCCCAAAGTCAAGGGCAGTTCTGGCAGTAACATCCTCCTTGATTGTGCTGTTTAACAGATAAGGAGCTGTAAAATAGCATGTCCATTCTAAGTGTCTCGTAGTAATGCTTCCTAGCCTATAGTGACTTATTTGATAGAGAAATTGGTACAATCATCAGCAAGCTGCTTAAAGACCTGAGACTCACAAGCTCCATCCATATAGGCACAGCAGAGAAGGGACAGTGGCTTGTCAGTGGATCTTGTGGCCACCCCACCTGAACAGGGTGGGATCTGTGGGCTGCCTGAGGTAAGAATCTAATAATTTGGCCTACAGCCATGATGTCAATTAACAAAAGCTCATTTGCTTCATTAAAGGAATTCCAAGCAATTGGCAGTTTCCCATTGCTGTGAATAGTCTCATCTTGGCCTTCAAAAATTGTAGTTCTGTCTTACTGATGTTTCTGCAGAAATGGGGTATCTTGTTACCTAACATACACTAAATGGGCTGTGTGTTACTCCAGCTAATGAAGTATATAAGGCCTTGAAGTATATAAGTATAATATCCTTGGTGCCATCTTAAGGCATATCAAGGATAAGAGGGTCATTAGGGGCAGTCAACATGGCTTCACCAAGGGGAAGGCGTGCTTGACCAACCTCCTAGACTTTTATGAAGAAGTGACCAGGTGGTTAGATGATGGTAGAGCAGTGGATGTGGTCTACCTTGACTTCAGTAAAGCATTTGACACGGTCTCTCACAGAGTCCTTGCTGCCAAATTGAGGAAGTGTGGACTGGATGATCAGGTAGTGAGATGGACTGTTAACTGGTTGGTGGGAAGAAGCCAGAGAGTGGTGGTCAATGGGGCAGAGTCTAGTTGGAGACCTGTGTCCAGTGGAGTCCCCCAAGGGTCAGTACTAGGTCCAGTATTATTCAATATATTCATAAATGACCTGGATGAGGGAATAGAATGCACTGTCAGCAAGTTTGCTGATGATACGAAGGTGGGAGGAGTGGCTGACACGCCAGAAGGCTGTGCTGCCATCCAGCGAGACCTGGACAGGCTGGAGAGCTGGGCAGAGAAAAACTTAATGAAATATAACAAGGGCAAGTGTAGGGTGCTGCATCTGGGCAGGAACAACCCCAGGTTCCAGTATAGGCTGGGGACAGACCTGTTGGAGAGCAGTGTAGGGGAAAGGGATCTGGGAGTCCTGGTGGACAGCAGGATGACCATGAGCCAGCACTGTGCCCTTGTGGCCAGGAAGGCCAATGGCATCCTGGGGTGCATTAGGAGGGGTGTGGTTAGTAGGTCAAGAGAGGTTCTCCTCCCCCTCTACTCTGCCTTGGTGAGGCCACATCTGGAATATTGTGTCCAGTTCTGGGCCCCACAGTTCAAGAAGGATAGGGAACTGCTAGAGAGAGTCCAGCATAGAGCCACCAAGATGATTAAGGGAGTGGAGCATCTCCCTTATGAGGAAAGGCTGAGGGAGCTGGGTCTCTTTAGCTTGGAGAAGAGGAGATTGAGGGGAGACCTCATTAATGTTTATAAATATGTTAAGGGCGAATGTCACGAGGATGGAGCCAGGCTCTTCTCAGTGATGCCCAATGACAGGACAAGGGGTAATGGGTGCAAGCTGGAACACAGGAGGTTCCGCTTAAACTCTAGAAGGAACTTCTTTACAGTAAGGGTGACAGAGCACTGGAGCAGGCTGCCCAGGGAGGTTGTGGATTCTCCTTCTCTGGAGACATTCAAGACCCGCCTGGACACCTTTCTGTGTGATGTCATTTAGATTCCTGCTCTGGCAGGGGGATTGGACTTGATGATCCTTTGAGGTCCTTTCCAATCCCTAACATTCTGTGATTCTGTGATATGCAAACTACAGCAAAAGCTAGGTCAATCTAGTAGTGAGACTATTTTCAGCTCCGACACCTATGCCTGCTGCAGGGTGTTGGAAAAGTTTCTTCATCCTCCATTCCTTCACTGTCCTTTCAAACCCTTCTGCTGTCTTCTTTGGGCTGGGAAAAAAAATCAGTCTTTCACTTCCTCCTTGCACAGATGAGTCTCTAAGGTTAGAGTTCCCCAGAACCCCATTTGGGTGGAATGTGTTGCCTCTCTCCCACCACCCTGACCTTCTAAGAGCTCTTACAGGAAAATAACTGAAGTCAAACTGAGACCAGAAGTAAAAACAAATCGTAGTTCTAGCAACAGCGAAATACAGGTATTGTTGCTCATTGTGAATGCTTTTGTTTTACAAAGATATTCAAAAGTTTTGTGACTGAGCCTGGCTAAACATCTTCTACCTGGAATCCTTGGCCTTACCATTCTCTCAGAACTGTTCTTTGGGAGAACAAAGAGGAAGACATGCCTATCCAATAATTTTCCTGAATTAGTAGCATGTTTACCAGAAATCCATTTTTTTCTTCCTAATATCTTTCTATTTCCAAAGCTGAGGAGCCTTGCAGCTGATGAATGTATTTGTCTAGAGATCCTGCACAGGCATATAAACCCCAGATAAGTTAGAACTATTTTTTAAAACTGACTTTTTTTTTCCCCCGGGCAGTATTTTTATGTCCATCTTCTAATCTTTAATTGAATATCAGAGTTAACACATTCATAACTTGGCTCACTATCCATTTAATTCAGTTTTGACTGCTGGTAAAGTAATTACACCATTTGACATAAGGAAGGACAGGGAAGGAAGTTGGAGTAATTTGATGCTAAAACACATTGTACATTAAGATGTATCACGTTGATTGTTACAAGGACATACTTACTGTGGTCCAACCGACCTGCTGACCCAGGTCTGTAAAATACAGTGTAATGATGGAGGAAACGGCAAGGCTTTGAACGTTAACGGAATCCTTCAAATAGGGCCCATCTGTGGTGAAAAAAAGGGACGAGGAGATGGCATGAACAACAGACATCCTCTCAGAGGCTCAGCATAGCCTGCCTAGGCCCAACTTGTACTCTGATTTATTGTGGCCACTTGGTACTTATTATCTAGGTTAGCAACTTAACGGATTTCTATGACAGCTATTCTGCTCTCATTTTAGCAAAAGCATTAGGCTGACGTGACACCGGGCGGCAAAGCATAGCTGTTGTTACAATGCTATCTCTGTTAATCTCGACCATTAGAGACATGACATGCAATCACACAGACAATTTCATACAGCACTTCTTGTTTTGTCTTGTAGACTAATGGGAAAGTCAATGTTATGCAGTGTCTCCTTCACTGGTATTTTTTGCTGAAGCGTTTGCATTCTCAGGCTATTTTACAATAGGTGGCACTATCATGATGAAAGGAACTTCTTGGGCAAAGGCCCACAGCTTCTCTGTAAACTGACCTAGGCAGACAGGTGTGTCTAAGCATTACGGTACTTTTCGCAGTATTCTGAGGCACCTGCTTCCAGCCCTGATGGACCTTGAGACATAAAATGGCAATATGTTGTTCTCTATTTTTTTATAGAGGCAGTGAGGTGGATATTAGGAAATGCCAACAGCCACTGGCATAAGATGTTGTCATGGCTGCAACACTTCTTGTCTCTTTTCCACTGTATGTATTGTGTCTCTCTTTCAATATATGTTTGTTGACTATTTAAGTCAGTGATACTGTTGTACTGGCACAGTAAAAAAGAGGCTGCCTCCTGCAGCCAGTTGCATCTTCTGATGAGGCTGTGAGCAGATATTAAAACTTGCAGTGAATGGGGGAAGTGAGCGAATGGGTTTAAAACTACCTCATCTTCATTATTTGATTATATACTGTATTCTGAAGCATTTTTATTCAGTGGTTATGAAAACCATTAGATTCCTTTATTAACGAGAAAGCTAAGTTAATCATTGATATCAATTAATGAAAAAGTACTAACAGCTCACCCAATAACACTTAGAGAGCAATACTGTTTGGAGAAGAACTTGCCAGAAGATTTGGAATACATTAAGTGGCTGTATTCAACCGTACGAATACTTACTGCATTCTAGTTGCAGGCCAACACGGGAAGGGTACCACTGGGGACCTGTTCAAATCACAAAGCATGGCTGTTAATTTCATAGTGGAAGATCTAAATTTCTTTTTCTGTTAGTGTTCTTTTTAGCTGAGAGCTACAAATGTAAGAATAAAAATAATCTTCTCTTTTGGTCTCAGTTGTACAAGAAGAATACAAGAGAACTATGAGGAGCACACAATACACACAGAGTAGAAATCTCTTCTCCCCGATTGAGTGTTGGAAGGGCGAATCTCAGTGCTGAATGCTCCAAATGGGGGAGGGGGAGTGTGCATCACTGGAAAGTACAAACAGAACCTCGTTTATTACTGTATTTGCCAAAACTCCTTACTAAATGCTTCAGTCTTGCCCCTCCCTCGAATATGATGCTTGTTCTACAGTCTGGTCCAAAGGGTTGGTTTCATTCTTCTCAGTTAAGAATATACAGCCTGAGTAGGGATGTGCAGCTAGTACTAGTTTTTAATTGTGCATTAATAGGCAAATAGAGACATACACAGAGCAGAGACACATGGCTAGCTAATACTGGATTACATATGATTTCCATGATACCGATCAACTTAAGGATGTTTCCTAGAAGCAGATTTTTTAAATACTCTAGTTTAAAGGTGCCTCCTAAATGAACACTAGCAGTTGGTAGTTGTTATTAAGTGCCCTTTGATAATTTTGGACAGAGATCCGTTAGTTTGTTCAAACAGGTACAGGTCTCCAGTTGCATTTCTACATCTCACTGTCATGGCAAGTAGGTAATTGCCACAGACAGACTGCAGAAGGGATTGTGGCTGTTCAAATTGTTAAATTGTTAAGATTTTTATAGTGGCTGTATGCAGAAGGCTGCGCCTTTACAGTTCTGCTGGCTGAACGACAGTATAAGCACTCCTTTGCATGACAAAGACACCTAACATCGTTTATCCCTTTGGTTTGCCATTGAAGGATGTTACACATTTTAGGGCTGACCTGGAGGAGCCTGGAGAGACCTTACACAGCCCATAGTGTTGACTGAGATTTGGGGACAGCAAAGTCTGACAGAGGAAAGTGAGGGAACAGCTGGGCCATTGCTACCTACCATGTGTTTCTACCGCATTTGTCTTCATTTCCTCTGACACACCTTAAGACAGTTGATAGCCTGAAAGAGATTAGCTTTGTCTTTTCAATTTAGAGGCTTGGGAGAAACTGGTCAAATATAGTCATGGTTTTCTTTAAATCTATCTTACAATTGTTATCATTCCTGTCGTTAAGATACCAGTATTCCCATACCTCAAACAAATGGAAAAAAATACTTCACAGTGATTGTGATCAAATGTAGGAACATGTGCCTCGAGAAGCTGTGGAATCTACTGCCCTGGAAATAATTTGGCCTCAGCTGGGATAGACCCTAAGGAATCTACCAGGACTTGAAAGCTGGCCCTGCTTTGAGCAAAGCCTGAACCAGGTGAGCTGCAAGGTTTTATTCTGCCTTACAGTATTTCAGGATGATCAGATCTTGTTCACCCCCCCAGCTGGCAGCTGGAGGGCTAGAGGAGATGTACACAATGTGCGTTGCACCTACGATGTGGTGGCACCAAGCACACTCTCATTTCGAAAGCACTTGGTCTGAGTTTTGTAGGCAAGAACAGGCATTAGATGAACCCATGAACCAAGGCTAATAGCAGGAGGTGAGACATCCATCAAGTAAGTTGAAAACCTTTTTTCAAGGTACCACAACAATCCACGGTTATTAAAGATAACAAAGGAAGATAGAAAAGGAGCAGCTGTCTGGCTTGTCACGGAAGATATGATTTGCTCCAGGACAGCAGATATCAATAGTTATTTGGGAGTCTGAAATGCAATATACTTGTGTTAAATTGGAATCTTCCTTGCAGCTCCCCCCCTCATATTACAGTATGTTTCAATAAAAGCCAATTTACCTGATCCTGTGGCAATGCACTTTTAGGTATGGCTCATAATCTTCACAAGGGCAAACAGAGGTTGTGCGTTTAAGCACGTCATCCCACATTTCCAGTTCTTTAGCCTCAGTACACCATCATGTTCAAACATACTCAACGCTTTAGACAGATGGAAGTCTGCCTTTGCTGCTGCTTGTCTGCAGTGACCTTGTTATCACACCACTGTGTCTTTCTGGTTTCCAGACCATCCTTGGGGTGCTATGTGTCTTTTGCTGGAGGGACCTGGAGTTAGCTGCTGGGGTATTTCTTCTGAGCTCTTACTATTGTTGGGGGGCCACTAGCTATTGTCAAGTGGAAATTCTGTGCAAATGGAGTGGGGGACAAAGTCTGAACACATCTCTGTTTGTATTTTGGTGTTAGTCTGAACATGAAGGTTTCCCACTTTTAATCTTTCCTGGCAGCAGATTTTAGCAAGGCTGGTCCCAAGGCTTAGGTGTCCAGGGTCCTGCAAAACCCAGTGCTGCTTTCTGGAGAGAGGAAACCCTACATTTTTCCTATGCATTAGAGATTTGCCTGCTCACCATTTGGTAGCAGTTGGCCAAGGGGAGCCTGGTCCCACTTGTCACTATTTGCCTGCCTCCCTCCCGTGGATGTGTACTTTCCACAGGAATCCTCCAGAGCTCACACTAGGGCAGCTCTGGATTTCTACCTGGCAATGTGGGAAGCTGTTCCAATCCAGCCTGGCCCTGGAAAACACACATCCATGTCATTCCTATGGAAGGAGAGCTCTCCTTTCTTTTAAAAGTGAGAATAAGCCAAATGCAATGACTAATCATCACCTGTATTAATTCTTGCTACTGCCTGTCAAAATAAAGGGTTGATGGCTCTCTTGGATATCTAGAGGCAGTATTATCTGGTAGATTTGCTTCACCTGCCATCAGCAGTTCAGAAGTGTGCGTGGAGTGTGTGCTCCCACCCAGAGTAAACAAGCATTCGCAAAAGGCAGAGACACAGCTGCAGCTGTGGGCGGTGCTCGAAGGCCTCTCTGCATTCCCACACCTGGCAAAGCTCCCCTTGCTCCCAATCTAAAGCTGGAGTGTTTCTCTTTTCCAGGGATGCTTTTTTTTTTCAGTAGGGTTTACTTCCCATTTTTTTCTTAGTATCTTTCCATTGGTGCCTCCTCCAGAGGTTAAGGGCAATCCAAGACTATGGATGACTGAATTTTATCTTATAAGATCAAAGGTCAGCCATGTATTATTACTCACTTTCTGCCATTGTGATGGTGAATCAGAGCTCAGCTGGGTGGTACTCGGTATGTCATAATCCCTGTGTGTTCCCTATTCAGCTCCCTTATGTGGGGTTATGATTTTGGCTATGCATTTCATGCTTAGAACAAAATTTTAAAAATAATATTTCAGCTCACTTATATCCCAGACTGGTTTTGACTTGAAAAAGCAGATAAGATCGGAAAATAAGAATTGACGTCTTGTTTCAAACCACAGGTCTATTTAGCCAATATAATATCCTCTGATATTTAACCAGACTTGTGGTTCCTCCATCAAATTTCTTAGATTTCTAGCAATTGTGTAGAACAGCTTCAGTGCCTTTCTTTGCAGCATGTTTGGACAGCTATTGAAATGTCTTCCTGGTTTTCCATCTCCTGTTTGATTATTTCTACCGTCCTGATTTATCCTTCTCTTGAAGGATGTTTGTCTCAGTCTTTAACACATTCACCCTGCATGCACATAGACAGATACCCGAAAGCTTTGCCCATTCCTCAGCTGAAAGGTTATTCACAAACTCCTTGATTTTGAATGACATTGGCTTCATTCTTCTTCACTGTGCAACCTGAACTAATGAAAGATGTCCCTGCCCATGGCAGAGCAGCTGGACTAGATGATATTCGACTATCCCTTCCAACTCAAACTGATCTACAACTATATTCTGTTATAGTTCAGACAATGTTCCTTCTATGTGTACAGACTTTCTTTAGTCTGGAAGCATACACAATCCATGATGAGCCTTAAGCCTTTTACCTTACTCCATCTTCTCTGTCAGGAATCTGTTCAAACATTGTGGGAAAAAATCCGTAATTTTTTTTTATTCAAAAAAACCCAGTTTGAATATTTAAATTAATATTTAAAACATCATGATTTTTCAACACAGGATGATATTTACTTTTGAAAGTGACTCAATGTTTACTTCTAATAATCTGTTTTTTAAAATGGACATGAGGAAAAATATTTGATTTTGGATGGGCCATTTGTTATGTTTGTTATACCTGCCAGTATTTAAAACAAAAATTAAAACACAGGCAAACTGACAGAATGACAGAATGATAATGGTTGGAAAGGACCTCTGGATATCATCTAGTCCAACCCCCTGCTAAAGCAGGATCATCTAGATCAGGTTGCATAGGAACATGTGCAGGTGAGTTTTGAATGTCTCCAGAGAAGGAGACTCCACAGCCCCCTGGGCAGCCTGTTCCAGGGCTCCATCACCCTCACAGGAAAGAAGTTTCTCCTTACATTTAGGTGGAACTTCCGGTGTTCCAGTTTGTGTCCATTATATAGGATCTATAAAAACAACTGAGAGACATCTTTAATTTGAACATACCCAACTATGAAACCATCTATTAATAGTGGATATGGAAAGGAGATGTAGTGCTATTAAACAGTAGCATTTCTTTCATAAAGAACCTTCCATAGAATGTAGTGTACTGCTGGTGATGTAGTAAATTACACAATCAAATGACTATTTGTCACAACATATTTATGAAGGTATGTGAACCTTTATGAGAGCAAAGCTGTAACATGATGAAGACCTCTCTTGCTGGAAAATTTGGTGTGTTCCTTAGAACATAGCCCTGCAAAAGCTATTCCACTGGGGAGCAAGGAGTCTAAGAAATGCAAATCAGAGCTGATGGACACAGTTTGGAGATAATTAGCAAATTGACTTTCCATGATCAGCTAATTTTATCACCAGCTAAATTGTTTGCTTCTCATTGTATTTCACCACCCATGCATCTCTAATAACAAATAGCCTTAATAATTACAAGCAATGCCTGCTGTGATATGAACAGGATGATATGAATAGCAAAATTACTATAATCAATCAGCAACAGCGTGTTGTTTAAATTTGCAGAAATACAGGAAATTCTGGGTACCACTGCGGCACCGATATTCCTTACATGACCACAAAATGTTACGTATTAGCTGAGAAATGTAACAGCACTTGCTTATGTGAACTGAGCATGGCCAAAAAGCATTCCACCACCTTAACCAGGTGGTAGTTTTCATATCTATGCAGAAATAAGAAGAGATTGACAGGAAAGATTCACTTATTAAGATGTGTGAGGATGGTGGGTTTGTGCATAATATATAGAGACGGACACACGCATAAACACAGAAGTTATCTGAAAACTTGCCAAGGTCTTTCCTTAACAAGTAAATGCTGAACAAATACAGTTGTTCCATGTGGACAACCTTAAACATCAATGGTCATAAGTGTTGTTTCTCTCGGTCGCAGCGAGCGTGTTTGTCTGTTCTCAGGAATGCTTCTGAGAAAAAAGGACTAGATAGAGCTATCACTGTGCTGATAGTTGCAGCCTTTGTCGGGCTGAAGTTTGTGTACCCTTGCTTCACTGAGCTGACAGTAGGAAAGCGGGATGCTGAAATGACTTGAAGCTGTTGCTTCCTGCTTTTATTTGGAAGAAAAAGATGTGGGATTTATTGCGCTAACATTGCACTTGAGTGATTCCTGAGCATGATGGCAGTGACCAAAGCACCTCTAAGAAACTAGAGTAAAACTCAGCTGGGCCACAAGACCAGCAGAGAAGGTATCTGAAGGTATTACTTATTATTTATTTGCCTTCACTGTAATAAATTACAGCCTCTGAGTACTGCAATCTGAATGACCAGCCCCCTTGGAGAACTACAGCTCTCAGCAGCAAGCCTGGGGCAAGCAAGGCCCCAGTCTCTCTTCACGCGGCGCCACTGGAGAGGCCCTCTTTGGCCACAGACCAAAAGATGTTTTGTTGCTTTGACCTGCTAAATGTCAGCAAAATCACCTGGGTCTTTTTCTTCAGGGCTAATGCAGGGAGACCAGTTCTAGCCAGGCCCCCTCCAGCTACTGGCCAGCTCTATTGGCCTGGCATAGTACTGAGCTCCTGAGCCTACCTGGGCCTGCAGAGGCCATGCTACCAACTGTACACTGCTTCTACCTTTTCCCAAGGCACAGGACTGGCCTTGAGAAGGCACTTGCTGAATTCAAGATCATTCAGCTAGATTGCATTTTTCTTGCAGAAGGACCTTTGATATGGTAAATAGAATATTTAAAGACCAGAAGCAAGGTCTTGAACTAGATTCATGTTTTTACGGGAAGTCAGTGGAAAGAGCAGATTCAGTGTGTTCTGTTCAGTAAAATCCCAGCAGGGCACTGAAATGGATCTTGTTTTTAATGGTCCCATACCCAGGGATAAATCCTCTTTCTTTTTCAGTTTGTTTTTTTTCTCTGAGTATTTTCTCTGATTTGTTTAATTGTAAGCTTTCCAGCAAAGAGCTCTGGCCATTGGCTCTACAAAGGTACCTTGACCTCCAGTTGTTATGGAGACAAAAATAACCACTTTCTTAATGACGTGGAATTTGAAAAAGATGCTATTTGATCATAAGCATCCATTTCTTTCTTCTGTTTTTTGGTTTTTTTTGTTTTTTTTATGATACAGGAATGCATCTAACTACAACCATACTTCTTGCACAGGGAAAGAAAGCAGTAAGGTGGCTGAATTGATGTCTCCAAACATTGGCTAAGACCAACAGTGCTAAGGACAGGGTCTGGCCAAGGGGCAGAACTGCACACACTTCTCACAAACTACTAAGCATTTAAGGCCCAGCCTGATTTAGCCCGTCTGGCTAAGTGCTTCCTTTTTAGCTGTCCATTTGGTTGTTTCTATTGGCCTTAAATGCTTACATTCTTTGAGCATCCATTTTTCCTACATAAAGTCATGTAACTGTCACCCTGGCATCTCCACTGAAGCCCCACAGAGCCTGATCCAGAAGGTTTTTCAGACCATAACCAACATTTCTACAGCAAAGACTATTATATTGCATACAACGCCTGCAGCCATTCCCCTTAAAAAATACAAGAATTTTGCTTTTCTTGCCTGGGATCTGGCAACCAGGCTAGCCCTTTCCATATTTTTGTACCTGGGAGCAACTGCTCTTCTGTGACTGTGCCCAGATGTGGATTTCTAGCCTGTGAGACTGCACAGCACCTTGGGATACAAATTCACCTTATTGCATTTTCATTGAAAAAGCTTATATAAGTGCCTGAACTCCCTGAGGAACAGAACACTCCCCTCCCCTCCACCTTTTTTCCCCCACCAAAAAATAAATCTTAGACTTTAGCTATATTTTGATTGGGCAATAATGGACGGATTTCTTGAGAGTCGGCACAGTTTTTCTTAATGAAGATCAATTGCTGTTAGTGGTAAACAGAATATTATTTGTCGTTTAGAGGTCAATTTATGTCACTAGCAGATTAAGATTTCAATTTGCCTTCTGAAACTGCTCGATACTGAAAGCAACTGTGGAAATTCAGACAAGGAAAAAAAATCTGAAACTAAAAGCGAGGAAGCATGCAACATTTGGATGCCTAGTTTAATATTTTGCTACATTGTTTCTCTTTTCCACTTCCCCCTAAAAAAAAGGAAAAAGAAAAGCCAGCCCTGTGCATTTCAATCTTCCCTGTAGCCTGCTGCAGAGTATAATTAATTTGGATCTTTCTGTGTGGACTTGCATTTAAATTAATGTGCGTGGGCAAGGGAAGGGAAAGGGAATGAGACTCACCTTCCATGTCATTACTAACAACTATAGAGCAGAATACAGAAAAACAAGAAAATAGGTACTCTGACAAGCCTGGAGCTTGAAGCAACCTTCCTAACAGGGACTGCCCTTACTCAGCACAAAGAATCATAGAACCATAGAATGTTAGGGGTTGAAAGGGACCTCTAGCGATCATCTAGTCCAACCTCCCTGCCAGAGCAGGATCTCCTAGATCCAGAGTAGAGGGGAAGGAGAACCTCCCTAGACCTGCTGGATACAGTTTTATTAATGCACCCCAGGATACCATTGGAACCTCTTGGCCACAAGGGCACATTGCTGTCCCGTGGAGAACTTAGTGTCCACTAGGATTCCAAGGCCTTTCTCCACGGAGCAGTTTTCCAGCAAGACAAGCCCTAGTCTCTACTGGTGCCTGTTGTTATTCCTCCCCAGATGCAGGACTATGCACTTGTCCTTATTGAACTTCATGAAGTTCACCTTTGCCCAACTCTCCAGCCTGTCTAGATCTCGTTGGATGGCAGAACAGCCTTCTGGTGTGTCTGCCACCCCTCCCGGTTTCGTATCATCTGTGAACTTGCTGAGGGTATGTTCTGTCCCCTCATCCAGGTTGTTGATGAAGATATTGAACAAAACTGGACCCAGTAATGATCCCTGGGGAACACCACTGGCCACAGGGCTCCAACTTGACTCTGTGCCACTGATCACAACCCTCTGAACTCTGTTGTTGAGCCAGTTTTCAATCCATCTCACAGTCCAATCATCTATCCCACATTTCTTGAGTTTTTCTATGAGGATGTTATGGGACACGGTATCAAAAGCCTTATTGAAGTCAAAGTACATGACATCCCCCGCTCTTCCTTCATCTACCCATTTGGTCATGCCTTCATGGAAGGATATCAGAAGGAGGCGAGGAAGTGCTGTGTGTGTCATGCTGCAGTGTGGCACAGGGGCCGGGTGCGAGTGCCCAGCTGTGGCAGGGTGTCCTGGAGCAGCGTGCCTGGGGGCTGGCCCCCCTCGAGTGGGCTGCCAGCTGCATTCACTGCCTCAGGGTGTGCTCGTGTGACACAGTCGCTGCACAGCAGCATGCACTGTCACTGCAAGGTGGTGCTGGGCAGGGTAAAGCTGGACTCTGCGTAATGAATTTGGGGGGTCTTTTGACAAGGGGCGTGTGCGAAGAAGTACGTCCTGTGATCCACACTGTAAAATAGCACTGAGTTTGCTTCGTATTTGCAGACAGTTATGTTCTTGCTCTGAAATCCCAGCCTCAAGTAAAAGCGAGACGAGTAATTTATGCCGATTGAGGATCTGTATTCCTATAGTTATCTTTGGCTCTGATTCTCCCATCTTCTACAAGTTCAGAAAGTGTAACAAATATAATTGTTGAGGTATCAGGGAGATGTGAGAACTCAAGCAGGATTCTCTCCCTAAATATAAACTCTTACCAGTGAAGCCTTCATACAAAGGGTAACCCAAACATGAGGAACTGCATGTTGAGGAACATATATTTGCTAAACTAAATATGCATTTCAGGGACTAAAAATATTCTCTTATCTGCCTGTCTGTATTCTAACACAGGATTTTTAAACACACAGCTTAATGTTTGTTGGTTTATTAAATCAGATGCTGTCTATCTGAATCCTTAACTGCTCAGATGTCTTTACTGGTGTGGCAGCAGCCAATCCAAACAAGGAATTCATGGGCAGCAAAGCAGAGCATTTAAACACAGGTATCTGACCCTCCTTGTGCTCTCAGAAAACAAGAGCAATAAGATATAAAGGCTTACTTTAAAATGTTGTTTCTTTTAAAACCTCTGTTCATGTTCAGCCTGTGCCAGGTTCTGAGCAGTGCTGTGCCTTGCGTTGGTACAGATATGCTGTGTTTCAAGACACTGATAGCACAGGCCATTGCTTCCTTGCTTCAGAAAGCTCTAGTTTGGATAACGCTGCAATCAGCACGACTGCTGAGTGCATTTAGGCAGCAGCTCTCCACAGAGCTGCATGAGGGGCAGAGAGCAGAGCACTGCTGAGGTTGCTGTTGTTCCCTGCACAGCTTGCACGCTGTCTGAATACAGTACAGTGCCAGCACGTGTTACTGCACGCTTGGGGCCCTGCTAGTTTACGTTCCACCATCAGGAAGTACCTGGTGGTCCAGCAATCACAGCTGATACAGCAAAGATGGCTCAAAAGATCGTTTGTACCTCCACCTCAGATGTACTGGGCAGAGAAGTGTCCTACCCCAGGCTCTAGCTATGTTCCTTTAAAATAATTCCTTAGTCAATTAGATAATAAAATATGCTAATGAAGCATCATTTTCTTTCAGTATTTGACTGTCTAGGGGATAGCTCTCTCTAATCTCATCAGGATGCATTCCCTCACTTACCCCTAATAACAAAGCATTTTTTTTGTATCTAATGGCCACACAATTAACTGAACACATTCGAACTGGCATTTCTTCCTTAGTGCAAATTAACTTCTTATAAATTCATCAGTAAATTCACTGAAAATTAATACCCACTAATAGCAGGGCTAAATTGTAGTTTCTCCATAAGCGATAAGGGAAAGGCAGCATGAATCTGTCCTGCTTTGGCAACAGATCAGACACTAGCATGCGAGCCAGAGGCTCAGTCATGTTCACATGTCCTTCTTGGGAGAAGTCTATTTGGGCTGATTTAATTCCCCAGTCCCACCAACTTAATTAGGTTAAGCAGAGGCTTCAGTGCCTAAGAAGGACTGACACAAGGCTTGAGAAACTGCTGTTCCCATCTCAGCTCTACAACAGAGTACAAATAATTTTCCCTCTGCATGCTGCAGTTCCCCTGCTGTGAAATGAGGCTCTAGTATCTTCTGAGTGAATAGAGACATTGTGAGGATAAACAGCAAACATGGGTGATTCCATGTCAACTCCTGTGCATGCTGTGAGTGATGCTCTAGCCCCTTATGGAGAGCACAGAACCTGCTACCTAAAGCTCTCCTAGCAGGAAAGGAGCCCAGGCAAGCTGTCTGCACATCAACCATGAGTCAGCCATGTAGAAAGAAGTGTAACATGCTTAAAACTGATCAGCAAACTACTTTTCCACGGTTACACTGACATGGCCCATGAGGGACTTGATTATGGTGATATTTCTTGGTGTGTTCATTCTCATACTTGAGGGATGACCTTTCATCCTATTATACACACTTAATGGTCTCTGAACACCTCTACTGAAAGGGAAGGTAGTAGGTGAAACATCAGGTAGCATCAGAGACTGGCTCAAGGGAGTTGTTTTGGCTTGAGTCTTTTGAGGGATTGAGATATGCCTGTACCCTGATATGAGATGAAATGTTTGGGTCCTTCATTGAAATTTTGAGATTAATTCATGAGGATAGGAATTAGTGTCCATCTAACGTCACAGAATCACAGAATCATTAAGGTTGGACAAGACCTCTAAGATTATCAAGTCCAATCAACTACCCAGCATTACCATGACCAATAAACCACGTCCTTAAGTGACACATCCGCACTTTTTTTGAATACCTCCAGGGATGGTGACTCTACCACCTCTCTGGGCAGCCTGTTCCAATGCCTCAGCACTCCTTCAGTATAGAAATATTTCCTAATGTCCAATCTAAATCTTAAGCCCATTTCATCTCATGCTATCGCTAGTTAGTTGGGAGAAGAGACCGATCCCCACCTCTCTACGATGTCCTTTCAGGTAGTTGTAAAGAGCAATAAGGTCTCCCCTTAGCCTTCTCTTCTCCAGACTAAATAATTTCAGTTCTCCCAGATGCTCACAGCATAGCTGTGGGACTGGGAATAACTAAATGCTAGACTGGTAGATGCGCAAAGGCACCTAACATCCATCAGCAGCAATGAGAGCCTGACAGCGGGCAAGGCCAGCCCACGTTCTACATCAGCGCAGCTTGTGAATGAGCAGCAGATGCAGTATAACTCACATATCAATTATTTCAATGGTGAATCATTTCCAATAGCAAATATATTCAATATCATTGCAGTTTGGGGACAATTTAGAAAGAGGCAGAACTCCTCTCTACTGCATTATTTTTATCATGAATCATTTGTTCAGCTTCTCCTCTTTGATGTATTGCTTGCATTAACTTGAAACAGTGGCAAATATCAAGGTTTTTTTAAAGATTTCTTATTTTGGCTGTTCTTAGGGTTTCTTTAATCCGTGCCCAAATAGGAAAATAAATAAATAAACAGGCTACAAATACAAGAGAGAGAGAGCATGTAAACAAATGCAAAACAAGTAACCAAGTCACCATCACAGGGTAGCATCCTTCACATTCAGGTCTGAACAGCCTCCCTTGCACTTGTCCTGCTTACCTGACCCTACTCTCAGAATTGCAGCTGCTTGTTATGTCCCACCTTCTCTCAGCCCTGCAGAAGCTGGGAGCTGCAGAAGCACAGCCAAGGAAGCCATGAGGCGGAGCAGACCTGGGGGAAAGTCTGAATTTAGCAGCTTAAGCTGCTGCCTCTCCTTTAACCTGTCTAACAGAGGGGAACCATGGGCCTTGTCATTTTCTTTTCATTCTCTCCCAGAGTTTCCCAAGAGGGAGGTAGATTCCTCTCATTCTGGCATGGGAGATTCACTTCCTCTTCTGATATCCAGTGCCTTTTATCTCTCTTTCACAAGAAGTCCCTGGGACATTTCATAGAGATCCATTCCATGCAGCTCCTTGTAAGATAAATTGTTGAATCTTTCTGTAAAGCCATCTGCTCAACTCTGGTGTCCAAAACCACAGGGACTCCTATGAAAAACCTGATGCAGATGCAGAGCACTTTTATAGTCCTGAAGTGATCTTGATCCTGCTGTAATCAACAGGCATCTGTCTTATTAATGGACATGAGGTTCTTTTCACAATCATAAAGTTCCACTAGGGCTTTAAGTATCTTAAGTTCCTTGAGCAAACATTAAGCCCACATGAATGTGGTGGTGAACACTGTTAATGCTGGAAGACTGTCTGTTCTTCAAACAAAAAAAAACCCCGTAACACTCAAGTTTAAATTGATCTAGGAACTGTTTAAAAACGAAAACTACTTTTGAAGCTTCTATTAATGGCTCAGTAGGCCTTAATTCTTCATTTTATTTGAGACTAGATATTCTATAGGGCCTTACACTATCCTTTTCTCAGTTGAGCCATAGATGCTAATGTAAGACATTGTAACTAATAAGAGGCAATTCTGGTAAACAAATTTTGTTGTTTCTCATCTAGATCTGTCAATTAAATCTACTGCAAAGGCAAGAAAAGCAAAGAATTTGGCTATGAAATTTCCTTTTCCTAATGAGGCAGTTAAATAACATCTCACATTTGTTCTCCGATTGTTTACATAGGATGTCATTTGTGACACATTGTTAGAGCCCTGTAAATCTCAGCTGGGAACAATATCCTAGAGAGAAGAGAGGGACAGTTCTGCTTCAAGCTACATCTCAATAGATCCACTGCCTTTTCCTTTATTATATTATTCATCTGAAATGATATCTGTAATCATCCTAATGAAATTCAGTTACATCAGATGCAGCAGCTGCAAAAAAAAAAAAAAAAAAAAAAAAAAAAAAGAGAGAGAAATAATGTGAATTTCCATCAAAGTTTTTGAGTTGATCTCACTTTTTCCATTGCTGATTTAAATATTGCTTTTTTTTATTACCTGAAGGTCATCTTACTTCTATGAGCATTTAACGGATAGCCTGGCTTTTGTGTTTTAGACACCTTACTCCCTCTGGTTCAATAGGTCATTAGGCATATATTTAAGTCATTCTTTGTCCCAGATATTTCTTATGGGATCACTACCAAAACAGACAAAAGATCCCAAGGTGGATGAAAGGCACGTTAATTATTCCTATTTTATAGATGAGAAAATGAAGCTCGAAAGGAAGAAAGTGTCTAGCACACAACTCACTGCAGTCAATAGTGTGACTCCCATTGGTTTTGAATCAAGTCTTAAAGACCTAAGTCTTAAACTTCACATTCATTTTAGTGTGAATTGGGAGACTTCAAAAATCCCAGGTGGCCCTCTGGCTTTTATTGTTATCTTTAGAAGACCAAAATGTTTTAAAATATCTGCCCGTAAAAGTCTTGCTTAAGGTCCTATGCTACTAAATGCACTGCTTCTAAATCAGCTGGGTTAGCCAAACCTCAACCATAGTTTCCTAATTCTGTACATAATGAAAACATTCTTTGTAACGACAAGTACATTTCAGAAAACAAAATTACAGAGACATCTGATCAGATGCTTTTTAGACTGATTTAATATCTCTTTCTCCACAACCTATAATGAGATTGAAGTGCTCAGCAAAAGCAAGCTGCAGGTGCCTAGTCTGGTGCTTGCTCTCATTATTAAGTCAAATTAAGTTGGGAGACACAAGTCAGACATCAGCACCCCAGCTAGAAATGTCCAAATGCAAATTCTGGGCTTTAGCAGTGTCAACAAGAGACATATCACAGAGAGTCACAGAATAGTATGGGTTGGAAGAGACCTCTGGAGATACTTAGTCCAACCTCCCTGCTAAAACAGGTTTGCCTAGATCAAGTTGCACAGGATCACACCCAGGTGAGTTTTGAAAGTCTCCAGAAAAGGAGACTCCACAATCTGTTCTAGGGCCCTGTCACCCTCAGTAAAGTTTTTCCTGATACTGCGGTGGAACTTCCTGTGTTCTAGTTTGTGCCCGTTGCCCCTTGTCCTATTGCTGGGAACCACTGAAAAGAGACTGGCCCCATCTTCTTGACACCAGCACCTCTAGATATTTATAAGCATTGATAAGATCCCCTCTCAGTCTTCTTGAGACTAAACAGGCCCAGGTCTCTCAGCCTTTCTTCAGAAGAAAGATGCTCCAGTCCTCTAATCATCTTTGTAGCCTCTGTTGGACTCTCTCCAGTAGTTCCCTGTCTCTCTTGATCCAGAGAGCCCAGAACTGGACACAGTCCTCCAGGTGTGGCCTCACTACGGCAGAGTAGACGGGGAGGAGAATCTTCCTCAACCTACTGGACACACTCTTCTTAATGCACCCCGGGATGCCATTGGCCTTCTTGGCATGTTGCTGGTTCATGGTTAACTTGCTGTTCACCAGGACTTTTCTGCAGAGCTGCTTTCTAGCAGGTCAGCCCCTAACCTGTATTAATGCGTGGGGTTATTCCTCCCCAGGTGCAGGAGTCTACACTTGCCCTTGTTGACTTCATTAGGTTACCCTCGGCTCAACTCTCCAGCCTTTTCAGGTCTCACCAAGTGGCAGCACAGCCTTCTGGTGTGTCAGTCACTCCTCCCAGTTTTGTATCATCAGCAAACTTGCTGAGAGTATACTCCATCCCTTCATCCAGCTCATTATTGGATATGTTGAACAGGACTGGACCCAGTACTGACCTCTGGGGAAGTCCACTGGCTACAGGTCTCAAACTAGACTCTGTGCCACTGATCACAACCCTCTGAGCTCTGTTACTCAACCAGTTCTCAGTCCACCTCACTGTCCACTGATCTAACCCACACTTCCTGAGCTTTCCTATGAGGATGTTATGGGTGACAGTGTCAAAAGCTTTGCTGAAGTCAAGAGTGATATGAGTCAGGGCTACCTGATGGGAGGATTATGAGCACAGCTCAGGATGCAAAATAGTGTCTGTGAAGTGCACAGCACCTTTTGGAGGGCTACCCGATGGCTACACTGCTGTGGTTTCAGCCAGAGTACTTCATGCATTGTCTGTCCCTTTTGAAAATTGACCAGAATTTGTTTTCTGTAATTCACACACAGAAGGGCGATGGGGGGTGGGTGGAAAGAGGCATTTTGGATTCTGAGTATAAGGTTAAATTTTTATTCACTTTGAAGATGAAAATCATGAGTCAGGTTGGCTTCTTCTTTCTTTTAACTGTATTATGTCAATGACACCATTCTCATTTCCTCAATGGCTATTACAAAAGAAGTGAAAGTATTCCCAATTTCACAGATGTGCTTCAGATATTTTGACAGCTAAGCCATAACTTCAAGTTACACAAACCTTTACGAGCACACACTCTTGTATTTTGTATAGAGAGATTTGCACAGATATGCCACAAATAAGCTGAGAGGATGTCCTCCTCCTGATAGTTCTTCCTGTGCAGATCAGAAATGAAGCCTACAGGGCAGGCTGGCCTCGTGGCTAAAGCCACAAGCCAAAGCAAGAATTTTGGTCTGTTCTGACATGCATGCACTGCAGTGGCAGGAAGCAATTTACTCTTGGATTAAATCTCTGATTGTGAGCTGGGGAGGAAGATGGCAGCGACTGGTTTGAATTTTGTGGCAGGAGCTATTGCTTACTTTGTGCTTAGCCTTGCAAAACAAAAAGTAAGGAATTTAAGTATATAAAAGCCTTGCTGTGGCAGTAACAAGAAATTCAAGGAGTTTCTAGTAAACTGAGTTGTGTTGACGGCATAGAAAAGTAGAAAGAGCTTAGAATTGTGTCATTTGAGGGATACAGAAATTCACCATAAACTAGTCTTCTATTGCACTCTGTTATGTGACTCAGACAAAAGAAAAATAAATTATAAATATAAAATTAAATAAATATCATCATGTTTCCCTCTAATCTGGTCAATTTTCATTTGCAAAGTCAACACAGATGAAATAGCAGTTTACAGAGATGAAATCACTGTACTTCTTGGTGCCCACCTGCAGTAACTGCCTGTCCCTAGAGATTCACCTTCATTGTTGATTTCCAGTTGAGTTGCTATCAATGCAGAGAGGCGAAAATGTATTGAAAACAATAGTTGGATGTAACTGCCAATCCAGTGCATTTTGCGAATCTGTGCTGAGGACGTAGTGCTGGGCCTGTGAGCTCTGCAGTCAGCCAGTCTGCGCAGCAGGATACTGCCTGGCGCTTGAAAACTCATTCATATATGGATTTGAGCTGTTACTCTAGGCTAGTGTGAACTACTTAGGGTAAAAATGGGGAGGAAAGGGGTTGAGATTTGTTAAAAGCCACAGATTTTGTAGCTGCATTTCTGTCCAGGGAATGCATCCACCTCAAAGAAACTCATGGTAGGATTAGATTTTTGGCCCTCTTTCAAAAATTTTGGCTTTTTCAAAGCCTGATCTCCTAATATAGGGCAGAAGAAAGATCCCTCTGGAAGGCTCTATGCCCTAGAAATAACTTATTTGTGTCTCTTTAGTTTGTGAGATAGACTTCTGGTTGATTGACAGGCCAAGACTATGAAGTCGGCTTGGGAAAGCCATAAATAGCATAACTCAACTTCTCTGAGTCCCCAGCAGGTAGAGTCATTGGGTACATGAGTCTCTCCAGGCATCAAAATTGACAGATTTCATTAACTTTCTTCAACCTGAGAATCCAGCTGTAATAGACAATGTGGAGAAATCAGAGGGACTGCAGGTTCTCAGCAAGACTGTGTTATCAGACAGTCCTGATTACACAGAGCCGGTAGGCAAAGCACTGGCTTAGCAGTTGCCATTCTCCCTGGTACTGCTCTTAATGACTAATCTCCACAGCATCCTTTCTCACCTCTCTGAGCCTTGCAGTTTAACATCACAGCCAGCTTCTAGAAGTGAATTACATGATTCAGTACAAACAGTCATCCTTTCCAGCAACAGCTCTGCATCCAGGTCCTGTTTTTTAGCACAGGCCTGGCAAAATATGGAGTTAATCCTAAAGCCCTTGCTCTAGGAATCATGCTACTAGCTCTTAGATGTCATTAATCCCAGGAAAATTGCAGATTCAGAGTACCTTGTGTGTCTTAAGCTCCCCTCACAAGGTTTGCCTTGTGATTTCTAAGCAATGGGAGACTCTTCTCCTTGCTATTCAGCAGGCCAGCCTGGCTTCTGCTGTTCTGTGTTTTGAAGATCTGTTTCAGGGTTTGGGGCAAACAAGAATCTGTTGGTTTTAAACTGCTGCTTTCCTTCTGGCTACAGAGTACCGGCTGAGCTGAGCACTACTGACAGGCAGGGAGAAGTGAGCTGAAGGCAGTAACAGGTCATTTTGGAAAGGGAAGGAGGGAGAATTTGCACAGGACTCCCATGCAGCTAGAAAAGAATTGTGTGATAGGGTAATTCTGCTTATGTTTGTCCTCCCAAATGGTAAGATATCTCCTTGAATTAGGTAATAAAGATCTTATTGAAGGCACTTGGAAGTCACTAGGAGTGTTTGATAGACTTGGTGAAATGGTGTGTTGGAAAGGCCTGCACGGGAGCCTCTGATCTTGTTTTTGTGTGTAGACTCAGATGAGGTACACTCTTGACTAGGTGGTCTGGAGGGTGATGACATCTAAGGTGCTGCCTGTTCTCTGTGGCTTATGGAGAGTATGTGGGATGAAAGCAGTAGGTAAAACCTGGCAGACAAATGCATTCTAATACACTGCCCAACAACCTGTTAAAGAGGAGGCTACAAGAGAGGCTGGTCTCCACCATGAAGGAGGAATTGCCCTGTCTTTCTTCTTCTCTTCTCTCTCTAGAGGAAAGTGGCACAAAATATCTCAGCGGTTTTCCAGGGAACATAGCTCCTGGATGGCTATAGAAAATACCCATAAGAAGCAGCTGTGAGATAGTATAGCAGAATTCTAAAGTTACATAGCGTTCAGAAATGATGCTCGTTTATTCTTGAGTGCCCTCTACTGACAATTTCTTTCTTAATGATTTACTTTCATTGATATTGTTTGTTTTAAATGTTCTATGTAACATCTGCTAGCTTAGATGGAAGGACCTGCGATTTTGGAGCTGATGGATTAGGAGTTAGCATTTTATTGGTACAGCTGGCAGCTTGTATTGCTCCTTATTCCTTGAGCGCCTCATTCCCCCCTGCAGACCATAATACTCTGCACATGATGTTTTCAGTTCCATTTTTCCTTCCACCCATCACCAGGCTTCCTCCCGTCCACCCTGCCTTCCCTGTCTGCTCCATCCACCTAGATGGCAATTTCTGGTGTCCTCACTCTTCTGACTTCAAAGAGTAGATCTAGTCGTGCTACCTCCTTGTGCAGGAGAAGGCATCCACAAGTCTGTTACAGTATTGCTGAGATCTTATTTCTCTCTCTCCTTTTTGTTCTTCCTCTTCTTTTCAACAGCTTTTTTCAGTAACTTTTGCATGGTAACCTTGAAAATATTTAATGATCACTGACTGCACTATATTACCTGCTCTAGAGGTATTTTTTTTTAGTTATGTGATACTTGAATTAGCATTATTATAGTTTTTCATTTTCTATCTGTAAGATTTCCTCCCCTGCCAGTCCAATACATTTTGCAAAGACAAAAATAAATTAAGGGTGAAAAGTTATTGCCAAGGACAAGACCTTGTGAAGTTTAGCTGACAAGGTATTGTAACCATTGAAAACATCATCTTTATAGATAAAGAAAACACCGAGTACCTAACTCATTATAAGTAACTGAGAAAATGGGACACAAAGCTTCCTTCTTATACACTTAGTTTTGGCTTGGTTTCACCTCTGCCAGCTATCCAAAGGAATGAGGAAAATAACAATCCCCTAGGGCACAGCACCAATTTGATTGAGGCTTCTTTGACCATATCTTAGATATGATGGCCAGTAACACCCAGACGCTCAGCTGCCACTTAATTTCAGGCAGAAAATATCAAGTAGTTCAAGTGAGGACATTGGTCCGCAACATACTTAAAATGTGGAACAACTTCCCAGAGGATTTTGCTGAGGTCAAAACTGAAACCGGGTTTAAAAGGATTAGACAGATTCATGGTGGGCAGGTGTGATATTTACTATTAAGCATGACAGCCTGGATTTAACATCTGTTACAGAAAGCCCCTGTAGAGCTGATGGCTGGAAGAGGGAAATTGCTGTTCTGTGCTGACCCTTGCTGCTGCTGCCAGTCCCTGCCAAAGGCAGTGGCTACAGTGACCAGGGACTCATTCAAAATAGTGGTCTTCAGACTGGAAAAAGCCTTTGAATTCCCATGGAAATGGCATTTTCTCTTAAATAGTTATTCTCCACTAAGAGTTCATAGATTCCAAAATCTGTGGTGATAGAACTGAGATTGTCCCCGTGAATTCAGTGCCACAGAAAGCACAGGGTTAGGCTTTGCCAGGGTTTTTTCAGTAGAGACAGGTTTGCTGAAGTGAAGGCTAAGGAGTAGTTTCAGTATTTGTTCCTGGCCTTCCAAGTCCATCTTCTGCCTTTCATATAAACACAGATCCAAATTAATATTTGACTGCCTTAGAAACTACTTAGCAGTATTATGAAACTACTTAGCAGTATTATGTTCTGTGTCACTTGCATCCTATTTCTTTTATTTTAAAGATTAACAGCCTTCTGTGCTGCAATTCATAATTCAGTCTTTTTCTTCCTTTCTTGAATCAGGAAGCAAAAACTGATCAGTGACAGAGATGATGCTTGTGAAATCGCTATACAGGGGTTCCTCTCACTGAAGGGCTGACAAGATACCAGCTGACGAGAAAGCTTAATTGCATGGGTGATCAAAGGAGAATGTATGAAGACAGGGAGACTGTAAGGGGGTGTGCGTAGGAGTGTGTTTTAGAAAGAGACTATAGGGGAGCATGTGAGTCTGGCACACAAGAAATGACAGAAATGAATGCATGAGCCAGTACAAAATAGCATATTAACCAAAGGCGTCCACAGATCAGCTTCAGCCCCTTCTCAGCTCTTGCCTAAAAGAACTGTTTTCTATGAGCTGTCATCCTCCAAACTATATGAATTAAAAAAAAGTGAAGGTTTGTTCTTTGCAAGTGGGAAAGGAGGAGGATGGGGGAATCTCACAACATAACAACATTCAGGCTGAACTGGAAAAGAGAGATCAAAGCAATGAGCTAGAATGGGAAGAAAAGACACAGGACACTGATATGGTGTACTGCCAGGAAAGGGAGGAATTGACGTAAAAAAACTGAGAACTGAGAAATCACTGAAGGCACATGCCAGCCCTTCCATGTGCTGTAAAACGCTGCACTGTCAGAGCTTTCGTTCATGATTTATATCATGCTTTGCTGTGTTGCTCACTGTCTTCCTTTATACTTGGCTTCACTTACATCACTGGGAGTTGTTTGAGGAGTAAGATACCTCTAAATATGAAAACAGGTGCCATTAAAATGGTTTATACACAGACTTGCACCATTTTAGCCCAAATCCATTAAAAAACTCATTACAGTTAAATTGGCATAAACCTCTGTGCCAGTGATCTTCAGCTGATTCAAGTTGCATCAATATAAATCCAGTTTCAATTGATTTAACGGGCTCTAAGAAGAAATGCACTGCATTTCACAAACTGATGGGAAGACGCACTCTTACTGAAATATTAAAACTTACGCACTCAGCCTTTTCATATTCAACTGTGGGGTTTTTGAACTTTTGTCATTTTTCATTTACAAGCTCTTACAGGGAGTGAAAACTAGTTTTAAACCAGTCAGGTCAACAGTCCTTTGCTTCATCAACTGAACCTTTGTGCAACCATAGAAGCCTTCAGCTTTAGTGTTTTATAAAATGCTAAGTAGAGAAGAGAAACATAGTATTTCTTCTACTTGCCCTACTCTGAACTCAGAATATTAGTGTTTGAATAAACCTTTTTTTTTTTTTTCCCCAAAGGCACCTAGACTTTAGTTGAATATTTGTGAAAATAATGAAAGCCCATCATCTAAGATGCATACTCCAACAGCAAACCATCCTGCCTCTTGGAATCAAATACCTCATCCCTAATTTGAGATTCTCTGGCCTTTATTTCCAATCCTTAATTCTTGTTGCACCTTTTTCTGCTCAACTAAATTGCTCTGCAGTTCTAAGAAGTCCAGCTCAAGTTATAAGGCCTTGTATTGACCTGCATGTCTCAGATATGGGTGATACACAAGGTTATCAGTCCTCATCACAAGTAGCAACCTACTTTCCACGGGCAGGAGTAGGAGAAACATTTCTCAGTCTAGGAGTAAAGGTGGTACAGTTAAGATATCTACAAACACAGATACTGCAGTATTTTAGCATTTCAGAGCTCAAGGCACACTATACATACATACACATCCTCTAGGCTTTAGGTACACTTGGTCCCACTCCTCAAAATCCTGACCAGAAATCTAGTGGATAAAGGTAAATGCCATGAAATTTGGCCACTTGGCTGCTTTCATTGCTCTTTCTCCCACCTTTCCAACCATCTCCTTATAATAAGGGCTAGAGGCATGTGGCTAGGAGGAGCCAGAAAGGAAGCATCCAACAAAACTGCTCTGTTCTCTGGCAGGAAGAAAAGAGGGATTTTCAAGTATGCTCTCATCTCTTCTCATGTGCAAAGTCCGTATCTGCAGTATGTATGAGAAAAAATTACTTTCTCCCTCACTATTTTCTCCCTTCTTTATGGTTTTGAAAAACAAAAGAATTGGTAGTAGAAGAAAGGAAAGTTGCCATGACCATTAAGGAACCGGACATGGCTAAGTCAGTTAAGAAGTCTGTCAAATTGCCTGCATGATCCCAGATAAGTCATTTAATCACTCTGTGTTTGTCTACAACAGTAGCTGTTTGGTCTACATGGGCTGCTTATGGACTTTTTGAAGCAGTCTAATGTTATCAAAGCTTATCTAATGTAGCACTGGGAAGGTAAATGCAGTTGTGGTCTTGAATTGACACTGTATAATGCTAAAAAGAGAAAAGTATTGCCCATCACGGGCTGGCAGCGATAAATTATCCAGTCCTCTCCTTCCAGCCTCTCACATATGCAATAGCTACAGTAGAACCTTAGTTCAAACACTGCTATTGTTTAGCACTGGAGATGTCAAGCCAGTTTCAACATTCATGTGAGATTTCATGAAAAATAAATTTGACAATTTCTCCAAACTGAAAGGCCTGCTAGCCACAGTACTCACATGCTTTGTGAAATTTGTGTTTCACATCAAGAAGGGTAGATGATGGAGGTACCTGGAAAAGAAAACAAAATGCATGCAGATTAAGTTTTCTGTCTTCTTCACTCTGGGATCCCTTCTGACCCCCTCTAATGAAGAGATGATTCATTTTGCCTGCAAGTTCCTTAGGCAATAGTGAAGCAAATCAGCAAGCTTGCTCTCACATATTGGTATAAGTATTGTCCATATTTGATTTATACATTACCTGGACCACCTCTGCTTGACCAATGGATGGGTAAAATTCCAAGGGTGGAGAGGGAAAGCTGTTGGCCCTACTTGAGGCAATAACTGCCCCCAAGATGAAGCCAGTGGGACAACTTGAAGGGTTAGCTTTAAAGGTAGGTTCAAGCATACTGAGACACATCTCTTAGAGACGTGAAAGGATTTTCCTGAGTGACCAGGAGCAAAGGTGGCAGGTTTTGTCCTTTCTGCCTGAAATGAGTTTTCTTCTGCATGCAGTTATATATTTGCACTGAGGCAATTCAGGTGTCACAGTGTTAGATGGCAGTCTGGAGGCCTTTTAGTTTCTATTTTATTATGTATATTGATTTCTCAGTACGTTTTGCACAAAGTATCAGAGAAACACAGAACTTACTAGAATGAAAGACTTAGATGTAGCTTGCATTTACAAGGAAAGGCAATAGAACACTTTAGGAAGTAGTATGCTCAGCTCATCTATATAAGCTATATATAGATGCGAAGCTGGACATGAGTAAACAGTGTGGGCTTGCAGCCCAGAAGGCNCTAAGGTGGCAAGAGGTAAGGGCCTGGTCTAATGGAGACCATCCCTTTGCAGTTGATTTAATATTCTATATTGTTCACTTAAGCACAGAGACTGAGAAGTAAATTGAACTGTCTTAACTATGGGGATCTACTTCGGCTCTATTGAGAGACCTCATGGCTGCAGTCAAACAGCAGAATGCAGAAAATCACCTTCCCTTGAGACTTCAGGCAACTGCAGAGCATAGGCTAATATCACTATGAATTGGTGGTGACATACAGCAAAATCTTAAGGAGCAGTAGAATTTCTTTACGTTCAGGTAGAGAAACAGCCATGCACCATTTTCCCTGGTTGGGCAATTAACACCTGGTTCACCCCATCTCCAGCTTCCCTCAGTTTAACCAGAACACAGCAGTTTCCTGATGTAGCCTCCTTGGCAGTTAGATAGGAACATAACAGTTCAGCTGTGCAGAAGCTTGTCTGTCTCTTCCCACCTAAAGATTTCTATGGGGTTTGCTGGGCAATCCAATTCCTATTTCATTGCACTAATTAAAACATATACACTTAAGATTACTCGACTTACTGAGTCTTGATTGGATCTTGGCATCATCTTTAGCCTGTAGCCCCACTTCTTCCCAATGTGATTAGTGATGTTTATCTACCTCTCTATTAATAGTGAATTGTGTCAATAACCATGGAGAAAAATGGAGACGAATATAGGAAATTCTGCTAGTAGAGATCAGTCAGCACCTTAACCTAGGCTGTTTTGCTGAAAGGAGTGAGTTTGAAGAAATACTGATGTAAGAAAATAAAATCACTGACTCAAAAGCAACAAATCAGTACAGAAAGAAAAGGGTTGCTCTTATATAATTTGACAATGCAAATACACAATATACCTGTTGTTAGTGCTTAGGAGTAAGCCGCCTTGTTTCCAGTAATAATATGAACTGGCTGAGAGCTCAATACAGATTTCAATTATTTAAAGCTCTAAAATGATACCTGTGCTAAATAGCATGTAAAGTTCAGATTTTTTGTAGCTTTTTTTTGGGAGGGGTTAGATGACAATGCTTTGTTTTCCACAGTTACAGAGGGTTTTACACTGGAAAAGTCCTTATTTGCAGAAATTGCTGTAAGCGAACCTCTACTCAAACCCTGACTGGTCTCTCTGATGCACCTGCTAAGTGATACCAACTCCACTCAAATCGAGGATTGGGCTTCTTGAAGTGAAGGATGTACTCTTTCCCCCTTCCCAACATCACCAAGGTCTGTGTTGCACCCAAAGCATGTGGAACAGTACTGGTCCAGGAAAGGGGCATTGCCCTTGGAGTTCCTGATGCCAGCTGGGTCCCTTTTCTTCCTAGGTACAGGAAACAACAGGAAAAGCCATCTTATTCTTCTCAGTTAAAAAAGGAAAGAAAACATTTTATCTGTATTCATTGCATTTAAACTGTTCCACGCAACATCCAGTAGAGCAGCACATTTCCTTTTCTTGTATTGTGTACAGCCGCTGTGAACTTGAATATGGGAGATAGAGAGGTTTTATGTTTTCAGAGCCTTTAAAAATGTCTGAAATTGCTTTGTCATATCTTGTAATCTCAATCCTGTGAGGTCTGGAGCGCAGAATCTGTCAGATATGGACAAAAGTGTTGTTAGCTGGCAATGACTATACAGCACACAGGACTGCAGAGCAAAATCTGTCATATGTCCTTACATGGGGCAGGTATGCAGGTTTTCAGAGCTGGCATAGCCAGCTCAAGGATGGAGATGGTCTATTCTGATGTGATGGAGGATGATCTGGCTTTCTCAATACAGTGTAAACCCCATTACTGCAGGGCCTGCATCCCTACAGTAGATCAGCATCTCACTATGCTGCCAGATTCTGGGAAAGAGTAGCCAGGGCCAACCCATGCTCTGGAGAGCTCATCATCTGATTTAGTCAAGGGAAACGGAAAGACTGTTAAGCTTGGTAGGCTCACAGAGCAGTGCTTGCCTCTAAACAGTCTCATCTCCTGCACTCCCGAGTCTGTGTTGACTTCGGGGCAGCGCCGCTTTCGATCACTGCAAAATTTCTAGTCCAGGCCTTCTTAGCAACTCTGTCCTTACATCCCTCTCCCATTTTTCAGCCTGGAGCTTTCAGTGCTTTCTCCCCTCCAAATCCTGCCATGCAAGCCTGCAATAGGATTCGTATCGGCTAACTTTAGCTATCAAAAAATCAGTGTAAGCTCATGATTTAAATCCACCTATAGAACCATTCGCATGCCTTAGATGTTATGAAGTGTCTGTCAGGATCTGTTCTTACAATGGCCTGCTGTAGCAGAGGAACTGGTGAGTGTATGATGTGGTGTGATGTGAACCACCACACACCACCTCCTCTACCTCCAAAGCTGGTGCATGAACTGCACAGCTGCAGCTGAGGGAGACTGCCCTGTGTGACACTGATGAGGGAGGCAGAGATAATTAGCAAGAGCACTGCTCTGCTTGAGTACAACCAAACTGCTTTAGGCTTGAGATGGTTTAAATTCTGCCAGCTCAGGCCCGGGTAGAGCATGTACTTGGTTAGTTAGTCGTGGTCTGGCAGCTATGCGTGGCACCGCACTGAGCAGCCTGGATGCACCCAGGAACGGCCTCCAGCAGACATCCAGTCAGGAGGGCAGAAAGACACTTGCCAGCTGGCTTAAAAAAGGACCCTTCCACTTGAGACAAACTACACAGATCATAAGTTGAAAAATAACACAAATACCTTCCTCTTCAGAATGGGTGTATGACATAGAGGAATCGCAGTGTCCTTACCCAGGCAGAATAATGAGGCTATAGCCACAAAAGAATGAAATACATTTTTTTTATGATCTTGATAATTCTATGTCCTCTTTTTTTAAACACCTCATAAAACATCCAGTGAAGTTACAGTTTCTAATATTGATCGGTGTGAAGATGGATGGTGAGACATCAGCTTACTACTGAGTGCCCTCTTTGTAGACTATTAATTATCTTTTGTTCTTTTCATTTTATATCAATATGAGCTAAAGAATTGTAAGGACTGGAACAGGTTCTGCTCTTATTACCCTTTGTGCCAACTGAATAAAACACCCTGGAACATTTTGCTGTACTTATTAGTCTCTCTCTCCTTTTATTCTTTCAAATTATTTCTAAACGTGTTATAACCTTCCTTTTCCTCTATTTCAGCACTTTTCAAAGGAAACACAGTGAAAGACCACCCTTAGTGTTTTTTTTTTAAAACAAGAGGGATTTCATTGTAAAAACATCTCTTATTTGGCATGCATCTTCTGTCTGATAGTCAAGTCACTTTTCCCTCCAACTTCTTAACTTGTAGTCTAACACCAGATTTTAAATATAATTAACTTTCTAGTAAATTGCTATGGTACTTCATTAAAAAAAAAAAAAAAAAGCCATGAAGAAATGCAGATTTTACAGATGTGAGCTGCGTTCATTACACTTTTCATTCAGAAAAGGAGAATTCTAAAACATCAAATCCTGTTTTTCCTGTACCTTCATAGCAAAAATACCTCTACTTTTCCATTTGAGGCAACTTTGTATTTTTTAGGAATTCAAGAATGAAAGGATCTTCTGGGTCATCCATTCCAGTTCTATCTTTCCTTTATGCACCAATGCACAAAGCATCACATTTACTTTTAAGATTCAAAATATCCTATCAGTAACTTAGGCAATGACTCAAGGAAGAGCACTAAGTGGAAGATATTACAGGAACATAATACTGCCTTTTGTGAGCGCAAGATAATCAGATAGTTATCCACTCTCGTACCTCTTTCACATTTATAAGTCAAGGAATTATAACAAATCTGGTGATCTGTATGTAATTGCATCACACCATTCTTGCACGAAAGAATTCTTTTAGAGGTTAGAGGTTAGCAGAATATCAATAAGAACTAGAATAATAGAATTTTAGCAAATAAGTGATCTTTCATTCAACATTTCCTTTTGAATAATTTTTCCCTTTTTGACATGTCAGTACCACTGCACTGCTGAGTCACCTACTTTCCGACAGGCAGTCATTTTTCATAATTGCAGAAATTCAGAAATTCTGCCACTCCAGCTGCTCATTAATCACAGACGACCCCATCTGCAGCCAGGGTAAATTTGTTCAAAAGGATGACATCATCTTGTTGCAGCTGAGGAGCTGACCCCAACACAGATAATCAGCTAATGGGAAAGCCAGGTAATTTCCAAATTCAGCATTCAAAGAATACTTCATTACTGCCTTTGCACCCTGTCGTTGCTTTTGGGGCCATGCTGTATTATGAGAAGTCAGTAGCATTTCTCAGAAAGTTAATCAGGAAAACATCTCTGTGGTTTGTGAATTTGGCTTCTAGATTACGTTTTCTTATTGCTCATTTTCAAAGAGAATATTGAAAATTGGGTAACATTTTACTGTAACCTCCTTCAGTGTGCCCTACACTCTTCTCTTCTTAGCTTGGTGAAGCAGTTTGCTGGTCATATCCAAAAAAAATATAAATAGACAAGATCACTGTGGTAATGACATAGAAGTAACTACACATAGACAAGTGTTGTCAGCAACCACACAAAGGTTTTATATAGAATTTAATATTTTACTCAGTAGACTGCAGTGAACTGCCTACCAAACAGCTAGCTCTGATCTCAAGCCAGTCTTTCCAGAGACTGGAGATACTCAGAACTATGGGTTTAGCTCAAGTTAGTTCTTGTATACGTGAGTAGAGGGCTGTATCGTTTAGCAATCTCCCAGATTATTATGTAGTCACGTGAATTTTGGCATATGAGATAATCCAACTGACTAATACTTCCAGTGACTATGGGCCAAATTATCTAAGAATGCACATAACAGCATGCTCGCTGGGTGCAGTCATGTCAATTTACACTAGCCAAGTTTGTCTCTAAAGATGTTGTAATGTTTTTGTGCTGCTAGCTGGGTACTTACAAAAAAAAAACAAAACCAAAATTCCTCTCTCTTTGCAAGAAATTTTCTGAAAAAGTGTCAGACACCAGAAAGACCTTTTTCTTCCTCTGTTAAAGATGAGAGTGGAAGTCAAGAGAATGCTATCCATTAGCAGATGGAAGGCGTGCAGGCCATCCCTCAATTTACAGAGCTCACCATGTCCACTTATTTCTGAGCAAATCTGACTAGAATTGGTATGCCTCCATGCCTTCTGGCCTTTTATTAAAATGAACTGAGTAAGGTTGCTGTATTCACCTTGAGAGCTTAACTGCAGCATCAGTCAGGAAGCCTCTGTCACAACACTTTTCTACCAGGGAAATGGAATTCTTCTGGCAAAACTCTGGATGTGTAAATTTGTATTGACTTCAAATTTTAAAAATTACATAGAATTTTTTTTAATCTTTTTTTTTTTTAAAAAAAAGCATGTCAGGAACATGCTGAGAATTCATTTCACCATGTTATTTTAATTTCTTTGTATTTCTCATTGGTTTGGAACTTTCACTACTTTTGCATTATTTCATGACACATCAATCATGACAGTGTAAAATAATATAACACATGGCTCTTATGCCATGGAAAATAACCCAATAGGAAATAATATTCAAATAAATGCACCATTATATTTTAAAGTAAATTGCACTCAAAATGAAATATTTATTGTGACATAAGAGATTGAAATATTCCAAAATTAATTTGTAATACAATTTTTCCCAAATTGTACCTCATCAAAAATTCAAGACAATTTTTTTTTCACTGTCATTTGCAAAGAAAACAACATTTTGGATATCACTTAATCACAAACAAACAAAAATGACCCCCAAAAAAACCCAAAGCTAATTCTGACCAAATCTTCTCAGGAAGAAAGTGAGATTTATGGTTTTGTTTGGATTTTTGATTGTCAGTCCTAGCACAGGTTAACTATATAGCTGTGAAATCTCTCTGAACTTGTCTTCCCTCTTCTAACAAATGTCTGTAGAGGTTTATGTTTGCTTTATTATACCTATGCACACATCTAATATCTAAAATCGGGCAGTGAATCCAAGAAACTCAACCAATACTTAGCACAGAATGGTCAGAAACTATTTGGAGGACTGTATGAAAACAAAAAGCAGGACTGAGACCAACCGACTCAAAAGAAAATTGACAGGAAAATATGTATTGGCAAAAGAAGTGTTTTGGTATGAGTAGCAGGACTAGACTTACTTTCTACTACCAAAGGACCTCAAAGCCTTTTCCAGCTGCCCCATATCCCTTTGTTGTCTCCTGTAATGTTCCCACTGGGCAAGAAACTGGGTCTGTTTTGCTGCCATGCACCTGCTGCTTGCCCAGTCAGTTTGTGGAGCTGAGAGGTGGCTATGGGTGCACAGTGGGGGTGAAGGCTGCACTCTGCCTGGGCTCCCTGCTCTGAAACACTTACTACCCAGCCACTAGCTTCCTTTAGATAAACAGGAACTAGCTCAGCTTTTGAGTCTTTTTTTTTTTCTTTTCCCCTTTCCAATGTATTAAAATTTGGCCAATAGGTCCAAAGTTACATTGGGGAGAGCAGGCAGGGAAAGGTGGAAAGACAGCAAGCCCCCTGTGATCCATGGAGAAAAGTATGAAGCTGAGAAACAGAAAAGAATGGGAAATGAGGGTCATATATGCAAACAGTTAGACTCATCAGGTCAGTGAGAAATCCAAGTACTTTTCACAATACCGAGTGCAATAGAGAGATGCTCGCTGTATTTCTGGTGCAGATTCTCTGACTGCCACAACTTGTTCTCTTGTAGCAAAAGAGGTTTATATATTAAAAAAAGGAAAACCTACATTTTAAGGACTTTTTAAAATCTGAAACTGTTTAAACATAGGCAGACATGTTATAATGATAGCATTAATATATACTGCTAGATATTTAAAGTTCTTTTACTACGTGGCTAAGGTATTTCGTGAAGTCACAGGCTTGATTTCGGAAAGAACCTGAAGCGTGTTGTGATGGACCAATAAATCATGGGCAGGAGTATTTTAATGCTACAATAATGCCTATATGAGACACCATTATAGAGCTAAATTTCCATCATTCGTTGTGCTGATTAACTATTAGACTAATAAAACACCTACAGCTCCCTGTGGTCTTACATTGCTCCTGTACGTTCATAATTGGCGATATTCAGTGAATTGCCTTTGACGCAATACAGAAAATGTGCAGCTGCGGTAAAATGGCATAACCTTGTTGGGAAAGAGAACATTTTCACACTGGCTAGGAATCTGTCTCTACAGATACACTTTTGGCAATATTCACTGCTCTGGTAGCATAGCTGGCTTTAACTGTTGGCCAGAATGGCTTGTGTTCATGGAGAGCTGGAACACCAGCAGTGTCTCAAGAATTCATTCTCTTGTTTTTGCTGAATTTGAATTATGCATTAATTGTCTAGGATCATTTATTATATTTCACTCTTTCTTTCTCTCCCTGCCCCCCACCCGCCCTGCCTTAGAATTTTCTATCTAAAATCAGAGATGTATAAAACCTGTCATTTAAAGGCACTTCTAAGCTTTGAAAATTAGGATCAGCTGAAGCAATAGCCTGCTATAGTAGCTTCTATAATTCTCTAAATTATCCCTTTCCAAAAGCTAAATTCCATAAAGATGCCAGCTTCTCCTCTCACCAGTCTCTCTTTTCTAGATAAATCCAAGGCCATTTCTCCAAGTATTCCATTTTAAAAACCATATTGAAATAAGGATAGTGACAGAAAAGAGCAAGCAAAAATTATTATGTCTAGTTGCCTCTTTTCATCTGAAACTATCTGCAGCTATATCGACATTAAAATGATGTGAATTTCTAGTAGAGCAGGAAGAAATGAGTGTAATGCATTGCTTCAACAGAATTTGAATATATTTGCCTACTTTACCGAGTGTAACGAATAACTGAGGAAGAAAATACTACTGTCACCACCTCCAGCACTGGGGGGTAGGCATAAGATTCAATTCTTGTGGGCAAAAAAATGCATAGATTTTATAACATGTTTGTAAATGTAATGTATTTTCTTTCAGTGCCTCCCAGCAAGGACAAGATCCCTGTTGCGCTGGATGCTGTGAAAACATGCGGTGAAAGACACAATGAAATCCTCCTTCCAAAAGGAAGTAAAAAAAAAGAGGACTCCCACAGCAATGAGCCTACATCCAGCTAATTTTGTGTCTATGTTCCTTCACCCATATTGCTGTGGGTGTCCCTAGTTTGTGGGACCCAGCATCAATGTGTGGTCTTACCATGGAAGCCCCCTACTTTGGCATAGCTGGTTATTCAGTCCCTTTGTGTATCTTCAGCATGAGAGGCAATTAGGCAGAGGCAATAATCTCTAATTAGACAGATTGCTTGCTTAAGAAAGATGTAGATCTTAAAAATCCTATGCATGAAAGGAGGTCTCTGTGGAAGTACACAGATTCTGATCATTCTCCACACAGAAGAATGTAGAGTCCTCTGAAGTGAAATATAATTGCAAGACCTAGGGAAAAAAATACTATAGAGGCAATGAAAATATTAATCTCTTTCCTGGAAAAGGACTTCTTTACTATACTTCCCTAGAATGAAGCAAATTAGCATAATCTGATGTAAAAGGCAATGTTCTGGTATTGCAAAGAGTCCCTTTGCAGAATTGCATTGCCTTCTCTGATGATTGCATTTGCTCACCTAAAATGAATGTTGCATGTCTAACCTTCAAGTCATGATATGAGAAGTTATTTTTATTTGCTAGAGGTGACTATAACCAGCTGCTGACTGGTTTTGACTTCTCACTTTCTGTGACAGAGCTGCAAACCACAGGCAAGGGTAATAGATTCCTGACACTGGAGATGCCATTTCTGCATGTATCTGATTTTGCCGTCATGCCAGTGTAAATCCATTGTATTGTTGAGCCATGGTGTGCAGATAGAAGGACGCTATTGTTTTAGGTGCTTTGCAAACAAAAATGCTTGTGAACTCCTTCAGAGAGAGACAAGCTTTAGAGAATAATCAAGAATAAGCCCTAATTCATCTTTGGCAAAAGATGCAGAAGTACACATATTGTGTAAGATTTAACAGGCAGAAGAGTTATATATATGTGACTGGATTGAGGCACAGACCTGTGTTACGCAAGGCACGACAAAAATGTGCAACAAAATGACAGGTCCTATACAAGGGTCCTTTAGTTTAAGAAAAATAACAATGTTCACATGGCTTTCATTGTAGGCATTGCACAGCATATCTACACTTGCAAACATAGTTAAGTGTCCCTACAGAACATGTCATCAATCACAAACATTTAACTGGGTTTTCCACAGAGCTTTCAGTAGGAGAGGGCACTGGGTGTGTGGAGGGCTGGTTTAAGGAACAGTAGGAAAGTAGCTTCCATCTTTGCAGCACGCCAAGAAAAGAGGCTCTTTCCTGCACATGTTAGGAAACAAGCTCTCTTCTGTAGCCCTTAAGAAGTTTTCCGGAAAGGGGGGCCCACTGCGTAGCAGCCAAAACCTGAGTTTGCACCTCTGCTTATAGCTTAGCTTGCAAAATCATATAGCATGAAACTACTGAGCTCTGAGGCTTTTGATGGGAAAAAGCTTTCTCTGCTGGTTTCCCCAAAGGTGATTTATTTTGTAAAAACTATATGCTGTAACATTTTCTGCCTTAAAAGCAACTCATGCAAAATTAATTACATTGCACTATGTTTGTGGGCAAATACATTTTACTACAAGTTAATCTGAAGAAAAAGTATTATACAATGAATGCTATAGCAGAAACAGTTATGAGTTGCCTTAATAGCATTTATAAATCAAATCACTGCACATCAATAACTTTAAAACTAACCTACATGAGGCTTTTGGAATAATATACAAGTAAAACAATTTTTGAATAGCAATGTATTTTTCGTAAGTTGTGGCTGACAATAAAAAATGTGGATTATTTGTTAAAAATACAAAAAGGAATTATTTTCTTTCATTTTTGAGATGATGAATTTTGCATGTTCTGCTTTTTTCTATAGCTCTTTTCAAGTAATATGCGAGACAAAATCCTTAGACATTTTGGGACTCGCTTTCATTGAAGATATTTTTAACAAGAAATCACTGATTACATGCTCTTTCTTCTTCACAAACATATAGGAAATTAATAAATTGTGAGGGGAAAAAGGGGCTTGTGATCATCTAGGCTCACCTGCTGTTTTACATTGCCCAAAGAAGAGCTTTAGCCTTGCTGAATAGTTCTTTCATTCCTTGAGTAAGAAATCTGTACAACTCATGTTTTAACTACAGAACATCTTGAAAAAATTCATTATTGATTTGCCTGTTGAAGAGGGTTACCTTAGAAGATTCACCTACAAGATGCCCAACTGTTACTTATCACTTCTTGACTGACTGTCAAAATATGAGCCAAAATTCTTGGCTAAATTTGCCTAAGTGTGGCTTTCAGTCACCAGCTCTTGTAAGGCCTTTGCCTGCTTGGGTAAACACCTTTCTGTTCTGCAATTCTCAGAAGGTTTTTTCCTCTCCTGGGCTGTAGAGGGATCTCATGTCAAGCAAGATGCTCCATGTATACCTGAGTCATGCTGTGGGTGAGGACACTTGCCCATCTCCCTGAGAGTGGGNGGCATTCAGCAACTCTGCCTTCTCTGCATCCTCCGTCACCAGGGCACCCACCTCATTCATCAGTGGGCCCACATTGCCTCTAGTGTTAGTTTTATCTGCCAGGTATTTGAAGAAGCTCTTCAAATACCTGGCCTCTGTAATTCAAACTGACCCGCACTCCCGGACTCTTGCCCTCCCATGGGCAGTGCATTGAGCAGGAGGTCACTCTTACACCTCCTCGAAACTTCAGTGTCTTTTGTGTTCCTGTTGCCTTCACATCAGAGTGTGGATTCCCCTGCTCACATGAGTACAGTCCCAGGGTACCTCCTCTGAACATTTATATACTGCTTTTAAAGATAGATGGATGGGGCTGTAGCATAGATTTAAATTAGTTTTCCTCACTCCTTTTTGAAGCCTTTTTCAAACTGTTAAAGGCAGCCCCCTTTTGTCTATAAACTGCTGGTGCTTGCTGTCTTGCCAGAAGTAGTTCGGGGACTTTTTGTACACTAACTAGAAAAAAACAAACATTGAGTCAGGTTTATGTTTCCTCCCTTCTCTCCCCATCCCCAAAATCTGAAGCGTCTTCTTCAGGACATCTCACTTCAGAATTAGTTTCTGCACCAGAAGCAAACCTGGGCAAAAAGATCTCACATTGCTATTATTTCCCTTTTAAAGCAACTCTCTGGAAAAGCTTGTGTGCACCAAACTACTTCCATAATGTCATATCCGTATCAGAGAAAGTCCTCATAGCAGGTTGACAATATTAAATAAAAGAAATCATATTCATATACAGAATTTTATATTCAATATACACGTGTAAAATGAACTGCCAGTGTTGCTGACTCTTGCGAGTTTACTTCAGGTTTTGCAGGATTAGGTATTTTTCTTCAAGACCCAGGAGCTAGAAAGGATGGCTATCAGACAAAAATGTCTGAGGTTTTCCACTTCTACCACTTTCTTTCAATATTTTTTTTCCTGCTTTTTATGCCTGTGGAACAGCCTATAGTACGATGTGAATGTATCTTACAGGCTTAAAACCGAGGGAACTATGTATTTATTCTGTTTATTTAAGCCGATATTAAAGACAACCAGGACACTATAGTAACCACTCAGTTCACTTCATACATGACTGATCCTTGCCCAAAGTATAAGATGGGTAAGAAAGCCAAAGGAAATAATGTTCTTTCCATTTTACAGATGGAGAAGTAATTCAGTTATTTATGCTGGATCCAAAGCCTATTGATGTCAATTGATTGCTTGAGATCACACAGCCAAACACACCTCTTCTAAATCCCTGACACTGAGCACGAGATGTCTTTTCTCTCTAAAAACCAAAACTAGTTAGATGTATTACCTTTTTTCAGACTTTACAGAGCTCCCACTAATCTGAATAGGATTGTCATGTATATACAAGAGTCTCATTGGAACTAGCTCCCTGGAAGCAGTGGCTGGTGTTCAACCACTCTGCATTAATCACCTAATCATTCCACCTGGGTTTCGGTTAGGTGCAGAAAGACAGGAGTCTTCTCTCTACCACTGTAATATAGTTTGTGCCTTTATATTTATTAATCTGAGAACACTAGAAATGTATCTGCTAAATCACAATAGTCAGTACTGCTAACAGTACTAAGAGGGACTGAATATATACATTTTAAAACCTATGGTTACTATCGTCCTATTATAAATCCTGGCAAGTAATAATTACATGCAAGCCCAAGAAATGAAGCTAATCATAATTATCTTACAATCAGAAAACAGACATTAGAGGTGTCATGTTGGGTTTTTATCAGTGTTACATTTAATTAAGAAGATTATTCATAATTCAGAAAAATGGTCTTGCATTTGCTCTAAAAAACAACTGAAATGTCAAGTTTACCAATACTAACAAGTGTTCATGGGAGTAAGGAACTCAGCTTCTGTACTTTCAGGGTTGCCTTAGGAAGGGATTAGTACATCATGTTAAGGGACTTGTACATCCAGGTGAATGTGCGTTCAAAATCCAAATTCTTTAGGCAGTCTTGGAAATCTCAGCCTTGCACTATACTTGCACAGTCCCTTGGTACTGTGCCTAAATAAAGAAATAAATAGATAAAAGTCCATGCTGCTGGCCATGGCCATGTAAATTGAACATAGATTCCTGAGCAGCAGCTTGCAGTTCACAGTTGTTATTACTCCTCTTTGTGTATTTTATCCCTACAGAGAGAGTACTTCCTAATCACCACTCGTAACTCTCCACTGCTACAGGGGCAGAGTCCAGGGTTTGGAAAAGGTGTGAAAAATGTTCAGAATAAAGATTAAAACACAGGTCTGCTATTTCCCAGCAGACTACAGTTCTTCCCTGTATCAAGGAAGGATTCTTGAAATGTGGCTTTTCACTTGATTTTGTTTCTGTTACTACATTTCTTTTCATGAGACTATAGGAACACTTAAGATACAGATACAGCCTTTTTTTGGAACAAAATCTTATTCAGCATAGTATTTAGATAATCCTTTTTAATAACTGTAAATATCATTCTACAATAAATAATGCAAATAATCTCATTAGACCTGATACTAATAATCATTATATTTATTTGACAATTTTGTACATGTTTCCCCTTTGGCTAAACTAAAAAAAAAATCTCAAAGAATATTTTGCCTAATTAAGAATAAACAAATTAGACATTTACCTTTAACTAGGCATGCAGATTACAAAACCACCCTTTAAACAATCAAGAACACTAGAAATCTGGTAGTATTCCACCCTGCATATTTCAAATGCATTAAATTAAACATTTGAAGTAAACTTATCCACTAGTTCCAGCTGTTTCCAGTGAGGATATGGAACTCTTATTTTTTTTTCTAGCAAAACAGTAAGTCTCAAAACTCTTACTATGTTGCTGAAAAACTTTATAGTCTAAACAGATCAAGATTCCCATTTTCATGGCATGCAAGAGACCAGCTCTTCTGCTGAGGGACAATGAATCACAAAAACTGTGATGAAAATATTTATGAAGCTTGTTTTCAGCTGTTGTTTACTGTGTTGTAAACTTCCTTCCTACCCAGTCCTCTCATCCTACTTACACAATTTGATTGTAGTTTATATTTTTTGATTCGCATTATTAAAAGAAAAAAGTCTTTTTTAGCTAAGGCCCTTTGTTTAACAATTAAAAAAATATATATATTTAAAAAAAAAAAAAATTGCCAGGTTCCTGCCCAATCTGTTAAGTAGGGCATTGGTACATATATTTAGACACAAACAAGAATCTACAGCGTTGCAGTGGTGATGCTAAGTTTTATAAACGTATTAAAATTGAATATTCATTCTGAAGTAAACATTTAAGTATCATGGTCTGAAATAAGCAGTGTATTCTAAGTGTCAAGAGACAGCCTAAGGATGTATCTTGAGTCCACAGAGGAGCCAGGAGGTCTGAAAGAAAGCAGTGTTGGATTTATAAAAATCCTGGAGAAAAACAGCCACAGATTGTGACTAACAAGAAGTTCAAAGTATCTCCCCGAGAAAAGAATTAAAGTATCTCTATCAGAGAATAAGAGCACAACAGAGTGAAAACAGAGTCCCTGAACTGGCACGGTGTGAATGAGGCAGATCCCCAGTGTGCTAGAACAATATACTCACCTTGTCCACAATGCAGATCTGCTTCTTGCTTTGCACATCAAGAATTTCCACTTCAAAGTATGTGATTTTTGAATGTTTGAGCACTGGTGGTGATTTGAGATTGCCAGAAGAGAGCACAAGCTGAGAGAAGTTGAAAAACGAGCGTGTGCCATTGTGGGACATGGACAAGGCTCCTTCATGAGCTTCAGGATCCCTCTTGTGTTCTGGAGCACTGGGTTTCTGCCTCCTGTGCATGGTGTGACCCAGCAGTAGCGATCATCATATCAACAGGCCCTGTTTCCAGGGGGAAAATGGTCCCTCCCTCCATCAGTTAAATACAGTTACAGACTGATGAGACGTGAAAGGTCAAGTGGCATTCCATTTTAAGCATAGTGTCTTATTTAGCAGGAGTGAAAACAATGGCTCTGTAATCCATGTCTATATTTAACCTGCTATTGTGATGTGCTGTATTGTTGCTGCTTTTTTTTTTTTCCGTTTGAATTTCCATTGCATTTGAAACAATACATTAGAAGTCAGATCCTGAAATTCCAGAGCCCCAAAGAAATCAGGAACGAATGCCGCAAACTCCACTGTTATCTCCTGAGACAAACATTTCAAAGTGTCCACATATACACATAGGTGTGTATATATTTGTTATATATGTGCGCGCATGTGTGTGTATGAATGCACCCTTAGTATGTATCTACAAAATTATGTCAGATGTTATCTATTCTAGAAATATTTACTAACAAAATGCAAGGAATTCATCAGCAAAATTTAGTGTTTCCTTGCAGATATAGAGAAGACCTCATACCCGCACATATTTAGTACTATGGACTTTCTGTTATTTAATGAGTTAGAGCTTTCCTTGCAGCTCTGCCAGGGAAACTCAATTGAAGTAAAGGAAATTATAACCACAAAGGGACTAAACCAGGCCTTGGACCATTTTACTATTTTCTTATTCTTTCTTGACAATTAATTTTCACAACGCAAGTCTGCAGCAAAACAAAGGTAACCTTAATGATAAAAATAAGGATTACTTAAACCAACAAATTTTCTCTAAAAAGGCTTCCCCAAGCCTTGCTTAAACTTCATTTTTCCTTGTATGACTTTTTAAATAGAATTTAATGCAACAAGCAGCACTTTTTCATCCTGAGATTCTCCCTAAATTTCCCTGGGCTGCCTCAAATTAGTGTTAGAAAAACACAATGGATTTCTACAGACAGCTCTTTCCAGCAGAAACACAGAGTAAGTTCTGAATACATTACTTCATGGTAAAACCTCAAGGAAATTACAATCACTATTAGAAAAATCATACAAGTGTGTTACACTAAGAAAATTCAATTAAGTAAAAAAAACTTTTTGCAAGATAAAAGTGACCACACAACTAATACCCTCTCTGGGAGGCAAGGTGTGAACAGAACAGGTCTCTTGTCTTTGATTCTGCTGTAACTCAGGGATAATTTAGTAGTCATCACATCTTGTCTAGTAACACATGACAAGAAGCTCTACAAAATAACTGAGAAACTAATTGATAAGTTGCTGCAAGAATTAAAATGAGTCAAGGGGACCCTAAATGAAGGGAATTTCCAAACTGAAGCTCCTCTCTTGACAATATTAATAGATATGTTCATCTTCATGTGTGTGAGTTATGTGGTTGCTGTTGATACAATAATTCATGCTACATCAAGTTGTATATGTGCTTAAGTTCTGAAGAATCAAGCCCACACATGTGAAATGCGTCCTGCTTACAGACATATGGGAAAGATATAGGAAGGAAATAACAAATTAGCAGGGGCTGAACTCATGAACAGATCTGAGCTCAGTAGCAACAGGACTGAGCATTTGAAATGACAAAATACTTGCAATACCAAGAACTAGTCTAATGTATTTATGACTCTTTAGCCAGTTGTTCAACTAAAGAGGTTAACTCAAACTCCTAACTAAGATGTTCTATGTGCTTACGACATAACAAACTTCCATGAAGCTAAGGTCTCAGAGAAAAGTCCCTGTTACTTGTTGGTACAGTCATGCAGTCTTGGAATGCCTTCACCAGCTTTGTCAGTGAAAAGCCCTAACTGTGGGAATGTAGATGTATAACAATATTAGTCACCTATATAAAGTCACCAAATAAAGATTAAATTTTGGCTATACTGAAATCAGTGTCTTGCCACTGATGTAAAACAAGTGAGCATCTAAAAAAAACCTGCTAGGCTTGAACAAGATTATATTGTGATTAAAGAAGTGCACCTGTCTTTGAGGTTAGATGGAAGGTGTGCAAGGAGCCACCACCTTGGTGGAGTCAGTAGAGCAAGCAGAAATTTTGGTATAAGCTAGTCACACCATGGAGAGCGGCACATTATTGGCTAACTGTAAGGGGCTTGCTAAAAACAGCCAGGTAAAGACCACAGGTACTAAATTCCAAGTGTGAGATACACTTATTTGACCAGACTACTGTAAGGAAACTATAAACTGCTAACAAGAGATGAGACAAACAGATACAATATCCCCTTCTAGTTGTAAAATCTATGAATCAGTGAGCTATAAACTGCTTACAAAAACGTGCTGTTTTTTTCTTCAAGCTAAGCTAATCATTTAGCAGTTCCAGTATTTTGATAAACAACAATCTCTACAGAGCCAAATACTTTGCTGACATAAACTAGCAGGGCTTCCCTGAAGGTGACTGGCCCTTTCCTCGCTATATTAAATCACAGGTCCAAGATTACACTGCAGCACCATGTCTACAATAAACATACTACTTGCATATAAGGTGGGTGAGAGCTACTTTACCAAAAATAATAAGGGATAGAGTTACTACTGATAACATAAGCTCTAAAAGAGAGATGAATGAAAGCAGTGATTTTGCCATTAATGCGACAAAGTGCTGCACTTGCTTGAAATGCCATCAGTGGGTTTGAGTGTTCTCAACGTGAAGTAATTCAGCCCATTCTATGTAGAAGTGCGCACACGAGGGAAGCATTAATTACTGGAGAAAAGGCACATCTTCCCTTTCAATGCAGTTACATGTACCTCACCTCAGTCTCAACACTGGAGATAGGGAGTCCCAGCACGTGGGGATAAGTGATCAGTCCTATGGTGAGATTTACTGATCCCCATTACATGGGTATAAGCTGCTGTCCCCAGACCTGTGGCAGGGCTAGTAACCAGCAGCCACTGAGTCTCTGACCTCAGCTTCATTCTGGGACTCTGAGAAGAGTCAAAGAGCAATCAGCAAGAATTAAATAATCTCTGACAATTTCAGCTCACTCTGAATTTCCTGCCATACAAGGGGACGATATTTTTGAGGGGTCACAAAGACGGGCATAACTCTTCTCAAACTGTGGTTCTATTTCCTCTTCTCAGTTGGCACTTGGCTGGCATGAGCTGTTTTGCAGATGGGCAGGCAATTTGTTATGCCATCCTTCTGAAAGGCACCTCCTCCGGGAGGAGGGAACGCCAGCCCACAAAGCATGCAGCAGAGCCATTGTTTCTCGTTAACTGAACTGTTGATAGTTTCACAAAAGCGGTATCTGTAGTGGACATTTTGCACCCTTCTAGTACAATACCTTGAAACCAGCATCAGCCTGGACAGGTCATGACATAACAGATAATGAAGCACTGGGCAGGGACTAAAACTTAGCACCCAGCTTCTGCTCCTGACACTGATTTCCTGTGAGGGGTTAGGGAACAGCTGGTTTTCCTGCTTTTCCCTTCCCATTCCACAAGTCTTCTCTGCGTGAGGCTCTCTTTGCATTGTGCATTTTGCAGACAGCCTGGTGCAAAGGGATTTCACAAAATCTCAGCTGGGGCCTTAAGGTGCTTCTGAAATTCCTTTTCATCTTTGGTCATGCTTTATACTCCTCACTCCCCAAAGAACTGATCATCTTTCAGTCTGTAGAATGTCAACCATTAAGTCAGCAACAGAGGGTCATCTCTGTCAGGCCAGATACTTGTCAGCAGCCCCTCATGCATCACTTTTTTATCCTACATACTTTGAATGTTTGGTGGAAGCAGGGTTATTCCTTTCCCACCGGCTTTGTGATTGTAAAGAACTGAACAATTCCCCCAAGATACAAGAGTCCAGAGGCCAGAATGTGTGGGGTTCAGTACTACAGGTTGTGCAGACTAAGGCAAAGGAGATTTCCAAGGTCACATATACTCACTTCAGTGCTCCGTTTTTTGAGATTCTGCCATTCGTTTTACTAGGGAGGGAGATTCTGGGACCAAGTGTTCAACTGTGTTGCAAAAAAAGCAGTGAGATCCTCTTGCTAAAGGAGGTCTGGACCATTAAGTTCATGTGGTACATACCGTGCCTCATGGCCTCATCACCCTTGTTGAGCAGCTGTGCAGCCCATACTCCTGGTACTGCACTTGATCTAATCAGTGCTGCTCCTCATGCCCCCATTTCATAGAATCATAGAATCTCAGGATCATGAAGTCATAGAATGGTTTGGGTTGGAAGAAACCTTTAAAGGTTATCCAGTCCAACCTCTGTGCAGTGAGCAGGGACATCTCCAGCTGGATCAGATTGCTAAGAGCCCCATCCAGCTTGACCTTGAATATTTCCAGAGGTGGGGCATCTACCACCTTTCTGGGAAACAAATTCCAGTGTTTCACCACTCGCATTATAAAAAATTTCTTCCTTATATCTAGTTTAAATCTAACCTTTTTTAGTATAAAATCATTACCCCTTGTTCTGTCACAACAGGCCTTGCTAAAAAGACTGTCCCCATTTTTCTTATAGGCCCCCTTTAAGAACTGAAAGGCCAGGTCTCCCTGGAGCCTTCTCCAGGCTGAACTGCAGCCCAGGCTGCCTCCAATCTTGATGTCACCGATTAGCTTACTTGCACTGGTGATGATCAGGTCCAGTATCACATCCCCTCTGGTAGGACTGTCTATTACCTAGCTTAAGAAATTATCCTCCATGCATTCCACGAGTCTTCTGGATTGCTTACAGCAGATGTCAGAGTGATTCAAGTCCCCAGCATATTGGACCCTCTGATCCCCTCAGAAGGGAGCTACTACAGCTATAACCCTTCTTTCCTTCCATGTGGAGGTAGTCATGATAGAAGGGATAGGCCTTTCTGACCTTGGAGTCACTTCTAGTGTAGATGGGCTGTCATCCACATCCTCCATTGACTGGCCTTCCACATCCAAAGCCTCATGCTGTTGTACAAAGGCACCTGAGGGGGCGAGATGGCCACCCCAAATATAAACAGGACTCCACGTCTTTCATTTAGGCTGCTGCCTTCAGNCCCTGAGGGGGCGAGATGGGCAAGGAGGGGGTTCACCTGCCACCCCAAATATAAACAGGACTCCATTCACGTCTTTCATTTAGGCTGCTGCCTTCAGCCTGGCACAGGAAGGATACAGGGTCCCCTTGATCTTGGGTATTTTCTGGTAGACGCTCCTGTTCCTGTCTCAGGGAGGGCAGAGTTTGGCTCCACCAGTCTATCTCTTGCTCAGCCTCCCTTTCTCCATCCTCTCACAGCTCTGCCACCAGGCTGAGCAGATCGTCCACCTGGTCATAGCACACACAGGGCTTCTCACTGCTGCCACCTGTTGCTGCTGAGAGTACATGTGCATACACACATAGAAAGAGACTTAGAAGCTTCGCTGTGATGCTACTAAACCTACTTGGATCCTCCCTTGAAGTTATATACCTTAACAAATAAGTAATGGAGAGGATAGAAAGGCATAGAAGGAGAATGCACTGATTCTGTAACACATAACAATCCTACAGCTATTTTAAATAATGCTGAAGTCAGAACTGGACAGGGCAAAAGTGATATACACCCATGTCGCTCGTCTTCCTCAGCGAAGGATGACAGCCTTTCTGACCCTGTGAGCTGTGCAATGAAAACTTTACACAGCCAAAAGCCACAAGCCTCAGGCCACATCCTTCAGAGGCTATGAGAAGGGAGAGTCCAGGGAACAACCTGCAATCCGAGCCTAGAGATGTCTACTGCCCACCATGTTCCTGAAGAAGTTTTTACCACTGGCTATCACAGCAATGAAATTTTGTGAGCCATTTAAAATCTCACTCTAGTAGCCTGGATATATCCTCCAGGCTTTGGAAAATGAAAACGCTTACTTTAAACTTTGGGGTGGGTGATGTCAATTAGAAGCAAATTCACAGTGCAACGCAAAACCAAAGCTGGTACTTATTTTATCCTCCCCACCAGATACCCCCCAAAAAAAGTAAAATAGAAATAAGCAAAGCCAACAGACAGGCACAGTAATTCTGTTTGCAAGAAGTACAAAGTGAAACCTACACCCTCAGCCCCTGTCACACACAAACACACACCTGCTTCTCTACCGAACGAAATGCAGCGTGATTGAGAGTTCAAAACTGAAGACAGTCAGGATATGTTGTAAAAGACAGTTGTTGGATGGCTGTATAGAAGCCTGAGGAGAAGTTCTTGGTCATGAAGATGCCCACAGGAAACATAGAAGAATGACTGAAATCTTGATCTCAAAACTTCTGGAAACAAAGATACTTTTTTTTTTTTCCAAAACAAACTCTATGATTTTTAAGCCAGTCTTGGCATTTTGCAGACAGTGAGACAGGGAGATCAACCCTGTTGGTGTTTTAAGTCCTTACACAGCCTATATGCTTTGTACCCTGCTGTTTCTTTGAGGCAAAGATTGGAAAGCAGCATTAGAAAGCAGACAAAGAAATGTCTCCCAAACTTGTCCAAGAACTACTTTTAAGGAAGATTCTTTACCTGCAGAATTTTCCTTAAAGCACTGCACTCAGCCTTTAGTAACTCCTTAAGCAGCCTTTCCCTTTCAAGGGCAGCAAGTGTTTCCATACATTGGCCTTAATATGGTGTGAAGTCCCACTACTGCGTCATCAATTTTGCCTAATAAAATGGCCCCTCAGTTAACAAAGGTTAGAATCTTGCTTCCAAACGTTTGGCTTCTTTCAGTGTTTCACAATCGGCTTTGCACACTCTAATGTGCCATTGCTTACTTGAGGGAAGCAACTGTGATGAGCTCCCTGTCAATCCCAGCACCCATGCTCATGCCCAGCAGCAAAGCAAGCAACAAAGCAGCACCTAGATGGATGAAAGCCCTCAAAGCATGGACAGACAGAAAGCTTCCTGTGTTTCATTATGGCTTTATGTTTTCATGCCACTTCACAGTGCAGAGAGAGGACTGAGTGGCTTAATGAAGGACAGGTGCTGATACCCTGTACTTTGCAGCGGTGTAAGCTTACTTCATGTCCTCAATTTCAACTGAGCATACATATTACTGACAGCATTTTTTTAATCCCCCTCCAAGAACATATCCTGACGAGATAATGGATTGTAATTTCACAGGGCAAGATCGAGTAAACACATTATCGGAAGCTGATCAGTCACTAAGTAAGGACAGTGAAAAGAAATATAGTAAGGCAAAGTCATTTTTCACAAACGGCAGCAATACAGACTGGCAAATCCATGCTCTTACAGCTAAAATTAAATGCATCTTTCTTTTGTGCAAAACTATTACAGGCAAGATGAAGCTGGAGTCACTTGGAACAGTTTCAGGAAAATAAAATGTTGTTCAAATATGCAGTTTTCATTGATGCTGAAGCACTTAAAAAGATATAGTCATTTGGATGAAAAGATTTTAAGGTTAAGAACAATCTAGTCTCTCTAATAATTTCTGACCAGAACAACCTTGACTAGAACACCTACAGATTCCTAAAGGAGCTATTTCAACATAAAAGTATTCAAAAGGTTTTGTTTGCTAATGTAGAATGTATAAAATCCTGAAACAACAGTAACTGTCACAAAATAAACCCATGGTGTTTCAGACAGTTCTATCCAGAGATATGTTCAAAAAGTTTACAGTGACAAAAAGAAACTTAATTCCTGTATTACAATCCTTCCTTTCTGTGTGAAGTTCTTGGGGTGATTGTTCTTTTGTTATTTTTAAAATGTTATGTGTTATTTCTTCTTTCTCATACAAGAAGCCAGATTGTTCTCAGTCTTTTTCATTTCACAGCTTCATTAATTAGGTCTCTGAAACATCTTCCAGCATATCCTTCTTCTTTCACAAACTTTCAAGTTTTCAGAAAAGTTGCCATTTAGTGTGACATTTTTAATATACAGACTTAGACCAAAAATTATTCTTGAGATAAACAAAAAATGATCGGTCCTTTTTTCATATTCATTTTGTGACTAAAAAAAATATTCTTGTGACATTTTTCTCTCAAAGCAGAAAGATTTTGAGAAACAGCAGAATTCCTGGAAACTTGGAATTAGACAAGCAAAGAAAAGAGGATTTTATTTATTTCAGTAGAACTGTTGTTCAGTGCCAGGGTTTTTCAAGCATGAAATGTTTGGAAAAATGTTTCCATGCAACAAAATTTAAAAAAAAAAAAAAAAAA
>VWZK01017960.1:52862-69940 GCA_013396935.1 Baryphthengus martii
ATTTTATTTTATTTTATTTTATTTTATTTTATTTTATTTTATTTTATTTTATTTTATTTTATTTTATTTTATTTTATTTGTGGTTCAGTTCAGTTATCATGTTCTTATCTCATTTCAGTTATCATGTTCTTCACTGAAAGGGTTATTAAACACTGGNTATGCTGATCAGATTGAAATACTCTTATTTTTTTCTAATTCTTCCTTCTGTTCAGACTCTTCTACCTAAACAGCTAAATCATCCACCCCCTGACTACTACTTTTCTCAGTAATGACACCGATGCAGATATGACCCTATCCCAATTCGGATATTGTCCTGCGCTAGTTAGTGCCCTTTGTTTCATGTTCTGACCATCACTTCTGCCAAGGCTGTATCAGAGACCAGGGTCTCCTCACTAGTATTGTTTAAAACAGTACAGGAAATCTATCATATTTAAGGCACTACAAGAAACCCACTCTTTATTTATACTTCAGAAGCAGAAAGAAATTTCACCTGAGATCAGATCATTTTTCTGCTAGGGCTGGAGCTTGGTCCAGCATGGGAAGCAGTGCTCAGCCAGGCAGTTCTGCTTGCAGCAGGTTGTCCTGATTTTGGCTGGAATAGTTACTTTTCTTCCTTGTAGTTAGTGCAGTGCTGTGTTTTGGATTTAGTGTGANTCCACTCATGAGTTTTACCACTTTTTATTCTCCTCCCCCTCCCACTGAGAGTGGAGAGGAGTGAGCGAGTGGCTGTGTGGTGTTTAGTTGCTGACTGGGATTAAATTATGACATAGNGCTGACGTTTTAGTTGTTGCTAAGTAGAGCTTACCCTAATTGAAGGACTTTCCAGTTTCCCATGCTGTGCCAACAAGCAAGAGCACAAGAAGCTGGGAAGGAGTATGGCCAGGACAGCTGATCCAAACTAGCCAAAGGGATATTCCCTACCATAGAACATCACGCTCAGTATATAAATGGGGGGAAGGCTGGCTGGGTGGGCCAGATGGCTGCTTGGGCGTTGGTCAGTGGGTGATGAGCAATTGCATTGTGCATCACCTGTGCTTTATTGGCTTTTATTTCTCCCTTTTTTTGTTATGTTCCTTTTCATTACAATTATTTTTATTGCTTTTATTTTTTTAATTTAATTTAATTTAATTNGTTCAGTTGAAGGTTGGACTAGATGATCTTGAAGGTCTCTTCCAACCAAAGACATTCTGTGATTCTTTGATCTCCACTCATGAGTTTTACCACTTTTTATTCTCCTCCCCCTCCCACTGAGAGTGGAGAGGAGTGAGCGAGTGGCTGTGTGGTGTTTAGTTGCTGACTGGGATTAAATTATGACATAGGTTTCAATGAAGATGACTTACTACCTCCAACTGAGCAGGATCACATGCTCAAGAGGTGGTCCTCATCAAATCTGCCATGCTCATAGCACCTAAAGCCACCTGAAATAAAATCTGCCTTTTATCAAGAAATCCAACCAAGTTAGAGTGTACTGACAGAATTGTATCAAGTAGTAGCTTCATGGGAAGCCTGGTGGCCCAGCCACATGTGCCATGCTGAATTGTGAGAGCTGGCTCTTTCACTAGCTAGTTGAGCAATCTGGCCCTTTCAGTCATGCCTAAACATGGTTAAGACTCCAGAAACCAGGCACAGAAAGACCTGTTTCCTTAATACCTGTCTCTTCTTGGAAAACACTCAGCAGAACAGGCTCCCGAGTCCCTGCATAACTTCAAAGGACAGGGACCAGATAAGCATCCTACACTGAGACACCCACCTCCCTTACACCAGGTACAGGTTGCCCTGGTAGCTCAACACTGGACTCTGAATACCTCTCCAGGACCCTCAAAAGCAGAGTGATGTAGTACTTGGGTCTCTTTAAAGGTCTGTCCTGTGCTCATGCTTCGTGCCACAAGTTTGTGCTCTGAGAAGAAAGCAGAACTGACCTGTAGGGCAAGTGAGCTGCCCACAAACATAAAGTTGATGGATCTCAGTACAGTGCCAGGGCATCCTGAGACATACAAGAGGATGGAGCCCATGTGAGCTCCAGGCCACCCCGCACTTCCATTCCTAACCACCAGAAAAAAAGTGCAGACACAAACAAGTGTTCGTTTTATCTATGTAATGGTACTATACCACACAGCAACCTGGAACAAGTAGAGAACAGGCTTTTAAACTTGAGCGCCAAGGAAAAAAAATTATACAATTAGCTCCAGAAATATTTTTGTGGCATTGTGAAACACTTGCATTCCTAGTGAAGAAAGCATTTTCCACCTGTGTTGCTGACACATATACATTTATTCATGCTTTGTTTTATAACACCAACATTCGCACGGAAGCATTTTAAAGTAAAAAAAAAAAAAAAATTGTTTCTGTACATCACAATTGACAGAGAAGAGTGCGCTAACGTGTGAAATTCGCAATGCACAGACTACCCTTGTCCTGTAGCACATCAGAAAAGAGAGAGGCTTGCTGCTTCTGTTAGTCAGCATGTGACAACTCAGCAGTAAGTAGTTTGGCTCTGAGGACAAGCAAAGCCAAAGCAGACAGTTGCCATCGTATACTCTAAAATCTTGACAGGAACTGATATGTAAGCTCAGGCTGCCAAAAGACAGCACTTGTTGCTTGACACATTAGGACAAGAGGACGTCACTCGTCACCTCTGGAGTCTGAGTTCCAATTTAATATCTCCTAGTCAGGCATGACTGTGACCAGCTTGCAGACAATGTCAGGACAACCATAGTGTGGTTACATCCAGCTGTCAGAATTATCTTTGCTTTAAAAAAAAAGAAAAACAAAAGCTGATGCTGTTAGTAGGCTGACAACTGTCTCTGTAAAGCATTCCTGCAATTTCCATAGCCAGCCTGGGGACAAGGTCATACAGATAGATGTGACAAAGAGAGCCCTGACATTTAACAGTCTGGGAAGCAACACTGGAGCATATCTGTATCTTACCTGTATCAGCATGCTTCACTAGGACTTCCTCTTGCAGAAAGCAACTCAGATCCACAGACAGCTTCAAAAATGCTGTAAAATGAAGCCCCTGGGTAGAAGCAATGTCCTCTCTCTATACCCAGCCATAGGAAGTACTCTAAAAGGCTGAAGGTGCTGCTTACTTGTAAGGGTGAAATGAAGGAAGATCCTGCATCACATCTGCAATATTCCAGGGCTAGAAATTTACCAGCAGAGAAGGAAAATCCACAGTTGCCTAGAGGGACTTAATGCAGTTATCACTACTTCCACAAGCTGAGGAGATACATAAAATCCTTTTTTTTTTTTTTAATTTTTGACAAATAGGGAAAATCTCCTGTGCTACCTGCAGAAGACTGGAGTATGCCTGTATTTTAAATGAACCACCCCCATCAGCCAGATTGCTAGATATCCTATGCAGCCTTAATAAATAATTGATCCCGCGTCCGGTCTGCAAAGCAATGAGGTATAGCTGTACTTTTTCTTCCTGGACCATCAACTATTTTTCCACATGCCCAGCACCTCAAGCTGTCTGTCTGAGCAAACCACGTACTACTATAGACAGACATAGTCCTTGTGCACTGCTCTATTGTGCTGACTGGGACAGGTGAGTTGACCAGAGTCGGTCGCTGTTCGTGTGTGACAGCCACGCTGTACCTTCACAGCTGCTTGCTCTTTTTCTCTCTCTCCAGAGCTGCAGACAACTGTGGTCATCACAGCTGTACAAAAGACCCTGCTCCGATTTGCTTTCTGCTGCGACTTTCCTCTGAGAGCAAACCTCGTACAAGCACCACAGATGCTGTATCTGAGTCTATTTGGTTCAGTGATCTTTGTACCAGAGCTCTTGGCTTTATGTCAGCCCCAAGAGAAACTGGCTGTGCCTGTAAGTTTCTTTACAGATAAAGAACCTGCTTTGCTGTTGCTGTTAATACAGAGGAACTGGAAATTTCATTCTGTTGTCATAAAAAGCTGATTTTGCATGCAAAAGTGCAACAGCCAAGAACAAACGGAAAATAACAAAGAGACTTGATCACTGTTGCAGCTTTTCTTTGTAGGTTTAGCTATTAGAGCACTCAGCTGCAATGTGAACTGTTAGTGCATGCAGTTTTAGTAGGGGAAAAAAAAAAAAGGACATATTGCAAAGCCTCAGTTTCTAATGAATATTTGGATTCACCGCTTTTTCTGAATTCACAGAACTTCAAGCAAAGCAGACTGACCACTGGCATCAGCTTGTTGTAAGCTAAGCACAGGACAACCTATACAGAGGGAACCACAAACTCCACCTCGAAATATTTTTTCAGAGCACTCCCCTAGCAGACTAACACCAATTTAAACTCAAATACTTTGTTCTTCAGCCAAAATAAAATACCAGCTTTAATGAATAAAGCCAAAAAAAGGAAGCTTCTCTTGAAGTTTTTCCCAGCAAACACTTGTTTTCAGTTAGCTGTGGCACTCAAGGGTAAAAAAGACTCTGCTGGAACAGGAACATAGCAACCCCCTATCTTGCTTTTGCACGGTTTATCAGAAAGTAAGGACAAACTAATTTCTGCTTGTTCTGCTTTTATTATTTTAGTTATTATATGCTAACTACTGCAGCACACCTTTTTAAAACACTTCTAAACAAAGTGAGAGGTTCTTTTAAGAACAATAGAGGCCCCAGGAACACTATGCACAGCCCAGCAAGTCCCCTGTTGTAGCTGATGTGCAGACTGGACTCATCGCCAGTGGTGCTCTGCACAGACTTGTGAACCTGGCAGATTAGGAGACAGGCTGAGCTCCTCAGGCCCATGCCTTAAGTTAGTGCTGCTGAGATGCTGATAAAGAAGTAGTCAGACATCTTTACCAGCAAAGTCCTTTATTAAAGGTTGTGTTAATAATGTTCTGTGTATTGCTAAAGGGAAAGTTCTGAGTCAAACATTAATGGTTTCCTACTTGATGCTCTTTAGACTTTGAGAGACAAGCATTTCAGTATCAGTAGTTTCTTACATGGATATTCTTTTCCAGCTCCCTCTTGCAAAATGCAACCCCAAAAGGCAAACTCTTCAGCAGTATGTACTTCATTTTCAATACTGCTGTCAACTTTGTCTCAAAGAAGCTGAAGTACAGTTTACATCTTTCCCTCCTAAAATCCAACTGTTGGAAACAATACAGGACAATATGAGTGCCTGTGAAGCATCTGTAATTACTTAAAAACAACAGAACAAGCAGAAAGTCATTAGTAAGACTACTGAAACTCACAAATTAAATTATATATTTCTCCCCTGAGGAAAAGAGCAGATTGAGCATCGAAAATATTCCAGAGGAAAAGACCATCTGGGCAGAATTTTGAAACTCACAGCAAGTGCATTAACACGGACTGGGCGTTTGGCCAGAGGAAGCTTACCAAAATTGAAAGCTTCAGGGGGCTCAGCGGACAGTGACCTGAAGGCTGGGCTCAGAAACAACACTAACTCTTTGCAGCAGCCAGTACCGTGGTTTTGGTTGAATAACACCAGCATGTTTGTGTCCTCGATTAAAAGTAACTGAGTGAAGCATTAAAAAAAGTTACATATTTTGAAACATAAAATAGATAGTAGCATTTTATAGGATAAAAGGTTTAGAGAGATTTCAGTTTAGTCATTGTCTCATTCAGAAGATTTTAAATCTAGAAATAAAAAAAAATAAATAAATGCAGCTATTCACAGCATCCAGCACAGAGAACTGCTTTTTGTACCTTTCCTACATACGTAGTCAGCGGACAGAAGGTAAATCAAGGCACGTGAATCAGGCCTGGGAAAAAACCACTCCCTTTTCTGTGGAGTTGTGTGCCTAAGGTTAGGGTTTCTGATTGTCCTTCTAGGTGTCCACCATCAGAAACTCAGAAAGAATGAAAGTTCTCCTTTCTGATCCACTTCAATCGCTGCATATCCTAAATGTTGAGATTAGCACTGTTCAATTAGTCAACCAGTCAAACTGTAGGTATTCAGAAACTGCACCTTAGATTGCAACTACCCAAAGCTTTACAGTAGCACAGAACTCCTACTTGACTTAAAACAAGTTCCTACCCCATTCTTGGAGTGGTGCATGTGCACAACTGCCACCAGAGAGTGAAGGACAAGGTTACCATTCCAACTTCAATACTCACAGACACACTTTTTATTATGAAAACATCTACATAAATCTGTCAGCCCCAGAGCATTTATTGTCATTCCTTAATGGGTGACCAAGATTAAGATCTGGCCTTTCATTTTCAGCACACAGTCCAATTAACAACAGATACATAGATAAAATACAAGGCTATTTTGAGAGCTAATTTTCAAAGATGGGTATTTGTCATTTTTATTTGCAGAGTAAATGATTAGGTTAGACTTAATTCATGTTTATTAAAGTCCATGAAAGTTGCAGTATGAGAGACAAATGCCATTATCTTTACTATGGGAATAAATACATAATGAAATCCTAGCTTGCCCTCTTTTAAAATAACAAACTTCACAATAGGTATACATTTTGGCAAAGCAATGTTCCCCTGTCACATAGCACATATTTAATGAAGTTACCCCTCAGCTGTTTGTTGCTGAACTGAGTCAAAACGAGATACGCTATTCGAGTCTGTAAGCACTTCTAGTCCATTAATGTGGAAGTCTCCACTGAAGGAAAACATTTTACAGTTTCAATCTAAAAAGTATGTCAGCTTATTGAAAATACGATCATTCTGCCTTTTCACAAAGCAATTAGAACAGAAGGGAATTAAGCGGGATCTGTGGTCCGATCTCCCATCAGGATCACGCAGACCAGCTGGATTCATACAATCTCAGATCTCTCCCTTTGCCACATCCTGGCCAGCAACAGCTTTGGCACGGGTATGCTGAAAGAATGCCAATGGCACTTGCAGGCACTGCAGTTAATAAGCAAGATTTTAATTTACCTATTAAAAACAATTACATTTATGAAGCTAATGAGAAGCCATTTTATTAACAAAATATTTTTCCTGGCCTGAATAAATGACCCTACCCAAACTTAGAAAGTAAGATTTTTGGTTTCATAAAAGAAAAATCAAGACTTTTTGCATGGAAAACGAGGCCACTGGAACACTATGCACTGCGAAGTGGAGCTTTAATAGTCAACAAGGACAGGAACAGCCAGTGCTTGCTATCTCATAGTAAGCAGGTTTTCAAATTATGGAATTCATCTGTCACACTCAGCGTATCTGTATCACTTCATCAAGTAAAGCCACCATCAGCTAGCTATTTTAATAGTGAACAGGTAAAGGAATAGGGTAAAGGGCAACAGAATGAGGAGGAAAAAGAGACAAGACCATTAACTTAAGACTTTTTTTCTTTTTTTCTCCAACACTGAAGAGTGAAGATTACCCTAACTTGCTTTAATTGAGGAGGAATATAAGAAAAAAGGGAGATGTATTTAACAAGGCAATTTACTTAATACAAGAGAAATCTTCAAGCTTATTTCAAGGGCAGATCTCTAGTGATGCTTGCACTGCTCAAGGGTAAACAAAAACAACTTTACTGTACGGATAAATGAGTTACATAAAGGAAACTGTGGTCCAAACAGAGTGACTTGAGACTTGTCCCTAAAAATTCAAAGCCTCCATCTTTACAGTCTTTATTCTGCATAGCAACTGGTAAGCCATGGTCTTCAGTTAAGTAGTTCTCAAGGTCCAGGTTGCAAAGTCTGGAGCTCTCTTGAGCAGGTTGGCTGTGCCCACGCTGCCTCCAGTCTGGGCTGTGCGGAGCAGTGATAGATACACCACAGTCCTTCCAGTCTCCACAGCAGAGGCAGCCCTTGAACTCTCAAACTACCAAGAGCCTCAGGCAACTCTCCAAATGTGCATCCATGTATTCCCCACTTCAGTAAGTGTTTATATCAGGACACAGAAAGAAAAAATCACCTTCCTTGAGGGGGAAGTGCAGAAGCAAGGATTCATCATGCAGGAAAATTCCTAGATAAAACTTGTTTTGCGTATTTTCCTGCTGGCTGGCTTGCAAGAGCAGCACAGAGATGACCATCCTGCTTCACATTGTGAGGAGGATCCCCACTTTCCTTATGTGGCAAGCATGGAGAAAAATGCACAGGCCCGCTCCACTCTGGGAACTGGGGATCTGTGAAAATGTGGGTGGTTCTTCACCCCATCACTTCCATTTGTTAGCACGGTTGAAGCCATCGGTAGGTTTTAGTAGCCACTGAATTTTGCTCTGGACAACTGTTTCCCTCAGTTCCTTCAGTTTTAGCTCTAGCTTGGGCCAGAGAGGCTGCACAAAATACGACCGCAGCCTGAAACCTCGGAGCTGCAACATTGCGTGTTAGGTTTTTAACTCGCCTTTCGTTGCTACTTCGGGCCACCACTCCCACACCATGCAGTGCGTGGAGACTGAGGAAGTGACGGGGACAAAGACAGAACAGCTTTTGCTTGCAGGGTGTGTTTTCTGATGTAAAGCCCAAGCACCAACTGATATGTGTAGCCCACACAAAAAATCTGCCCCTTTATCTGTTGCTGCTGCATGCATACTGCCACGTTTAGTAACCAGCTCCCTAGAAAAGAATCGTCTGTCTTCTTCAAGTCTTCCCATTCCTTTTCATAAAATAGAGTGTACATATTGCACAAGAGATTATCTGAATTTTGCAAAGATCTTTTGTTCATTATTTAATAGAAAAAGATAGCACACAGTCAGGGAATATAAAAATGTTTTATTCACTATCTTTAGCTGACTCTTATTTTTCCTGTGCCCCAGTAGTAGTGTTAATCCGTTTGTATGCATTTTCAGTGTAGTATTTCACATTCCACCTGCATATATATATTTTTGTATTTGAAATGTCTATGAAATGCATTAAACAATCACTGTAAGCCATCTTTTGTTGATAACTTTATCATTTTACTGTCCTGAATTATTCATACAAAGCCAACAGCATATCACTATATTATTACAGGAAAGCAATTAAGGTAGACTGTATGAGAAAATGGAAATCCCTCTATTCTGTTGTACAGAACAAGTTGTTTCTGTCCTGTATTTAGGTCAGTATCAGAAAACATCAGAAGTCTGCAGAGCTGTTTGGGTATACGTGTGTCTGAAGGGAGTGGTTGTTCAGTAGTGTTACTAATTGCATAAGGGAATAAAGACAGGTCATTTTTCCAAGCCCTAGTGCCTGGCTCTAACAGAGCACTTACTTGTCACCAAAGCACGTACAAACGAGTACAGTTTTTTTCCCTGGCCACAGCTGGCAAAAGAGAGGCATAGCACAGTCTGCCTTCAGTTGCACTCACAGCTCCTGCCTGCTGCGTGGCACCCGTGGTTCCCAAATGCCAGCTGAGTGCAAGAGCTGGTCAGCAGTACAACCGTGTGAGCAGAAAACACCTCAGTCTCGGCCCAGCAGACAGAAGTGGTTGGTTTTAAAAATGCAACCCCTGGTTTCAGGTGCCTTAACACCTGCTTATTGCTTTTGTGTACTTGTGAATGCTACTGATCCCTTAACACCAGCCTGTAAATTAAAGTCTACATTGTGACTTACTTTATGGAAGAGTCTGGGTCCATCTGAGCATCAATCTTCCTATATCTGTTTGAAATCTGATTTGGTAAAGACTCACTTATTTCCTTCACAGGGCACTTCCTATATGAGAGAAGAGTATCCAATCCTTGTCTGGTTTGCTTTTTTCCTTTTAACAACTTGCAGAACACTGAATAAAACACTCTCCAATCTATAATACATATCATAGCTATGGATGTTGCTGATTTAATCAAAACAACTGGGAAATCTGCACAATCAGTAGAGTTTTTGTGTTTAGACCAGATTTAAAGCAAACGTGCCAGACAACAGGAAACGGGAATTGTCCCCACACAGTCTCATACAGCCAACATTATGGCCTGGAACAGCCAGTCTGAAAAAAATCAAGCCCAGTGGAGCTGACAAAATGAAAACATACCACAGTGAAACACCTCACAGAACTCCCTGTTCATTGTCAAAAGCTTCTGCTACAAGAAAGCACAAATACTACTATATACACCTACATACCTATTTGACCAGTTCCAGTAATGAATTATTCTTTCCTAGGAAGCACCAAAGAAGTTAATAAAACATTTTCTCACTCTGTAGAGACCTACTTTGGGTAATAACTGTAAAATAGAGAAAGAAAGAAAGAAAAAATAAGTAAAAATAAGAAAATCTTTCAAAGAGGTTTCAAATACTGAAAGAAAAAATAATAAAGTCCCTCTTCTTTGAAAAGCTGAATTGTTAAAAAAAAAAAATACACACAGGAACTCTTCCTGCTTCGCCACTCTCCCCCACATCTGTGATTCCTCACAGCTCTAGAAACAGTAAAGTGGGACCACAATGCAAACTGGGACTGTGCAATCAAGTTAAAAAGAAAAACAAAACCAACCAAACAACACAAACCCCACACACAGCCTTTATAGTTGGAAACTGTAGTGAAGACTTTTCCCTATGCCCAGTGCTGTGCAGCAGCCAGACAAAACCACAGCCCAAAATGAGTAACAGAATGTCAAGGCTGAGCCTGCATCTAATCTAACATGTCCTTGAGGTCTACAAGACATCTCAAGCCTGGCTGGAAATCCTGCCCACTGGGCAGTGGAAATTACTGGGCAGAGAGGAACCATCCCTGTGGGAACCAATTAGGAAAGAAAAATAGACACTCCTGCCCTTAGGTAGCTCTGTCCTTCTGTTAATGTGTCCTTTCTTATCAACTGGGAACAGGCCTCATGTATGTAGAGCACAGGAAATCACCTCTAGGTTTTTGAGAAACCACTTTAGCTTTGATGGAAAAAAAAAAAAAAAAAGCTCTGTCAAGTCACTGTCTCTGCCATTTGCACAATGAGACAATGGTTTACTACGCACAATTCGCTTATTCACATCCAGCAACCCAGAGCATAAAACAAACCAAGGAGCTGACAGGTTAGCTGAGCATAACATGCTGGGTAATTTATTATACACAGCTCCCTAATGAGCTGTGAAATAAATTCAGAAGTGGCCATTTTAGCAAATTCAGAATAATCTCCATCTCTCAAATATCTGAGCTAATGATTCACAGTTTGTTCACAAACGAAAATATCACTCCCCCAGTCTGTTGCTACTGGTTTTAATGTCAAAGAAGCAGTAATAATTCTCTCCTTTCCATCATAGAGGTACCTAAATTCTCCAGCTGAGCTCAAGTTTCTCTCCTGCCTGGGACTTCACAGGCAGTCGCTTTGCAAGGACTTCGCTGCAGGGTGGACTTTTTCTAAGAATTTTGAGACAGCTCAGAAAACATCTTTTGATTGAAGAACTTCAGGAAGGTCTCTGGCTACACTTCCACGTAGTTATCGTAAGTTTTCTCCATTTAACCATAAAACCAGTTTTCTACTAAGCACACCTTACCTGCTGGGGTTTGGTTGGGTTTTTTTCAGAAGTGAGAGGAGCAGATATACATTCAAGTGGGGAAAAAAAAAAATGGGTACATGCTTATGTCTCTCAAACATACATAATGGTGTGCAACATGTAAGATGCACTTATATTTGGTGTGTCTGTTGAGAGGTATTAAATATGATCAGCCTCGGAATGTAAAACCTTAGCTAGCTTAGCCCCATGGTAACTATAAATTTATATGCTAGAAACACAAAATCTTTCTCAATCTGCAAGACATTTGTATTCTGTCACATCCAGTTTTAAAAGCCTCAGTCGAAGGTGATTTTGCAGACTACTATATTTCATTAGCAAGAGGCTTTCTGGATACTCATTTATAATTTTCCCTTCCTTAATTAACTCCAACTACTTCTAGTTACACCTTTGTGTGCTTCATTAAATCATTTCATTTCCTCCTTGTTATTTAACAGCCTTCAGTTATTTGCTGACTGCTGAGCTCCATTCTCCCCCTTTAGGTTGGCTAGTGGCCAAAACTAAACTAGCCAGCTCAGGTCCTCAGCTGGCATAAATCACTTTAGTACTTTTAATCTTTCTCATACTGTACAAGTCACTCATTCCAAGCCAATGATCTGCTCAATTTTTTCTCTTTCAGCTCTGACCTCTCCATACAATGTCCAGACTCAGCATGACACTCAAGAAATGAGTGCACCAGAGTACTTCTGTAAGGTAGCCCAGATTGCCACTGGCTTTTTCTAAGTGGGTTGCAAACCAATGTCTAATTCTGGTCTACTGTCAGAATAGCACTGTCTCCTTCAGTATTTTCTTCCCATGTTGTACACATGTGAATGTTTTCAGAATAACTATTGGAAAAATTACAATTTAATACAACATAACTCATTTCCATGTAGAGATTTGTAGTTTGGCCCCTGCTCCAATGCAGAGGAACGTCTCTCTGGTTGAATCACAGAATCTCTGTTTATCTCATTGAGTAAAACATAAGCCCCAAACAAATCTCATTGGAGTGTGTGTCAGTTAAGTGTATGGGATTAGCTGCTTCTGAAATGCAATGGCATAACACCTACACAAACCTGCTCACTTAGGAGAGATGTGAGGAACACCTGTGGAGCTTACAGATTGATGTCTAAAGGGCAGAACTGGAGGAAGGAAGTAGAAATGCTGTCCTCCAATCTGAATTACTACCTAGGAGGCTAGAGCTGCCATGCAAATAGAAAGCCAGTCCTTGTCTATGCTGCTTATAGTGCAAGTACATCCAAAAAATTTCAGGCATGCCTGTAACTTTTTGCTAGCAACTGAAGGAACTACACATACTGCATGATGTGCAGAACCGATCTCATCTAATTAGATGTATTTTCCTTTGTAATTTCCCAATGACTTCAGACAAATAACTGGCAGAAGAAAATAGCTTCAGGCTTTTGTGACTCTGAGGACCCATCTTCCCTCCCAGTCCGAGGCAGATGTTGCTGGTTTTGCTGCGTGAGGGACAGTGCTTCTGCATAAATAGAGTTGCACAATCCAGAGCGTTGAAAGGTCATTTTGTGCCATGCAGCTTCTCAGAAACAACCCCACTAACAGGCTGGGAACATGAAGCATGACAAACGGACATGCTATGAACAGCAAAGATTTCTCACAGCAGAAAAGGCTAGCCCACAGTGCTGATAAAAGACATGAAAGGCATTTAACACCCCGGTTTTCAATGGCCTAAGTAGAGAGGCTATTTTCCTCAAGAAAGGAAACAATCATGGCTGGGCTACTGCAAAATAGTGAGAGCTGAACACAAATGCCAGGAAATAGTTTTCAACAGAACTGAAACAGCTGAACTAGTGTTTAGCAAACAGGTCAGTAGCTGGAGCTATCTCAGAGGGCTGCAAATGTCAACATGGCCAAGTAGTTTCTGTGTGAGATGAAGGGACTTACAACCTACGCATTCTCTCAGAACGGCAACATCGGAGACAGCGTTGTGATTGCTGCTTTCTAGAAAGATGACTGTAGTTTGCTTCTCACCTTTCCACACTAAAATTTAACACCTTTTGCATCCCATAAACTATATACATCTATTCCACAGAAGAACAACAGGATGACTATCTGAAAATTATCTATGTGCAGGTTAACAAAATAAAAGCTGTCTTCTTATAGACACACTGGAAATAGCACTAGCGATAAGTAGCCCTTTATGCTCACCAAAGATCACACAGGGGATCAGATGTTCAATATCAGACAATTTGCATCAGACAATATTTGCTAATTAGACAGTTCCTTGCTATGTCTTATTAAACAATCAAAGCTAGTCATGACTGCTTTAGAAAATCCTGTTCTTTATCTTCAAATACAGCAGACTGAACACTGCCAGCACCTCTTGAGGCAGACGGATTTACACATTAGAAACTGCAGACTATGAGAAAGCTGTTTACAACACAATGATTCTCAAGACCAGAACTGGCCACATTATCATTTCAAGCTGCTCTGGGATTGCTCTAAACTACCTTATATATATGGGATCTTAATATAGACAGTACAGTGCAGAAAACCAGCCAGCCTCAGACAGATATGATCTGTACCTTTTATCCATATGGGCTGCATCATTATTAGACGCTAGTAATGTTTGTCCCATCAATGATCTCAAAAGTCAGCTCTGCTCTCAGTAACTAAACAGTTGGCCTTGATCTATGCCAAATGTGGGTACAGCCACAGTGATCCAGAAATTCATACTGTTATTAATTTTTGACATGAACATCTCCCATCCCCACACAAACGTGTTTTTTCTCCAGCTAAGAAACATGTGAGACCTTTTGATGTCTTTCTGATTCAAAGATAATACACATAGAGGTTGTGATTTGAATTCAGGCCCTTTGAGTAGCATAAAGGAGGCTGTATGTAGCAGAGTCCAGATGAGTTCCCAATATATGTGAAAAATGAATAAAAGGATAAAAGACATTTCAATATAGGGAAAAGCTGAAATTTTAGTAGTAGAAATTTTTCTGACAAGCCAAGGCATTGCACTGCAAATTATTGTGGACTTTAAAGGTTGCGATTTGAAATGAGCCAATTTTTAAACTATTGAAATACAGAAAAAATTAAGTATATTTTCTGTTAGAGAAATCTTGCTTCCTAAGAAGAATCTTTCCTTTATTTTCCATCACCTAACCTCTTTTAATTCTGCTTCTCACAATAACAAGCACCATTATGGCTGCAGGATTGATTTGTCTCCAAAATCATTCTGTGCTGTAAATCAGACCTGCAGAGATTTTGAGGATGAACTTTGCAAGTTTTGAGGTCTTCGAAGTTTCTTGGGAAAATACACCTCTTAGAGTAAAGCCGTTACACTACAGTATCAGCTTTCTCATCTTTGACACCCCACCCAAGATGCTTTTAATGTTTGTGTTGGTAGGGCAATGTCTGCCATAGCAGAGAATGACCAGAGCCCAGATTCTAGAAAGATGTTTCATTTTACATGTTATGATCAACACCAATAGGACTATTCAGATGAGGACTTCAAACTACACACAGAATTCTTGTCATCACCGGCAATAAATTGCACTGCAGAGGCTTAGCTTCACTTCAACTTGCTTCCCCTGTCAGTCTGAATTTTAATATTTTTACACTTTCCTCTTTCCCTCTGCAATCAGTCCACACACGTGCATGTGCACACACTCCTTTCTCAGCATCTTTCCCTCTGCAATCCTATAACTAATCCACGAGTCAGTAATGAAACTAAACTGTGAGCTTTTGGGGGTAAGATTGTGTTTTCCATACTGTGCCTCAGCTTTTGCCAATAACCAGCTACTCACTCAGGTAATCCCTCTGAAAGCCTCACACGGCTACGCATGTGGCAAAACCACAGTGACCCCAGTACAACTTTTGACATATGTCCCCTGCCTGGAACACTAGCACTGCCTTCTGCCCCGACGCATCTAAGTGTTAAGGTAGGACAAACAGTGACATGCTCGTTGCCTTCAGTTTTAGAGAAGTTTTACCTCAAGACCCTACATAATTGGGATGCAGCCACTTCAAAAAGAAGAGATTTGAGAGGGTATTATCAACAGTCTCCTGCAATGTCTGTTTTAATTAAGCTGTGTTGAGCCAACTGCACTTTGAGCTTCTTATGCTTTTGTTTGCTGGGTAGGAATCATCTTCATCATTTGTACTTTCATTCTTTCACTGATGGAAAAGATAGCAGGAAAGGATTGCTCAGAATTGATTAACTAAGCTCTCACCCCATTGCCCTTGGTAAGTTTGAAGAGAACTGGAGGTTACAATCATCTTTATCTCTGCACGTTGCACAGTCATGGAGATTTCCATCTTCCATTTTATCACATCATGACTTTGCACTTAAAGGAGCTCACCACTCTGCTATATAGCAACTATCCCCTCTCTTTTCAAGCAACAGTTGCCAAAGAAGTTGTGGATAATGAAGCTCCCTTCAGCGAGCATGGCTTTATAAAAGCACTTACTGTGCTCTAGAGGACATGACGTTAATCATATGAGGGTTGAAGTCTGTGAAGACTTGTGTAATACCTGAGTGACCTTGGGCTGCTCAGGTTGAACTATAGGCATAGTAGAACCATACCGGTTCCAAATGCCTGGTGAAATTCAGGGACTTGGCTTTGTTCTTCAAGGATAGTGTTCATGGTAAGCATACGAGCCTGGAAACGGTCTACGGTGCCAGAAGGGTGTGTGAGGGAAAAGCATAGTGTTTCAGGACAAATTAGAAAAGAAACATCACAAATGTCTCAGAAACACCCTTCTCTTGGGCTTAGAGGTACAAACTGAAGTGTGAGAGCCGATTCAGTCCAACCATTACAAATGTCATCTTGGATGAGAGATGAGTGCAGGAGTCTGCTTGAAATAGTTACAAGAAGTAAAACTCTTTTAACTGAGGCAATGCATTCCAAATTTCAGAAAGCAAAGTTTGTTCTACTGTGTCTCATGAACCAGTGATGTTAGTTTGAAGAACACTGGGCTCTCACTGGTATTTGTCATTGCCACCAATTCTGCTCTGCCTGTGCTGCTTGGCAGCATGGGGCATTGCAGTGTATCTCTGCCCATGCCAGAGGTACTAAGATTTGTGTTGGTGTTGGTAACTTAATGCTCCTTGCAGGGCCATGTATGGTGTGAGAGTCCAGAAAATGCAGCTGGGGAATGTGTGAGGCAGGGCAACATGAAGGCACAGAACCTTCAGTTTATTTGCAGTAGAGAGACTTGGGTTGCCTTGTGAGGACTCCTAGCCCAAACTGGAGGATCTTGGACTGCAGGGTGGCAGAGCAGGAGCTTTAAGAGAAACCACTGATACTGAAAAAAGACTTGAACAGGTACATTTTGGGGGGAACAGAGGACTGTTTGAATGAGGGTCTTGTGCAGTTTATGTGGCACTACTACTTCTCTAGGGAAGGCAACTTATGAAAAAAAGGGGTGGTTTTTTGAAAGGTATAAAGTCCTCTGATTTCGTGTTCTTCCTTTCGCTGAGCTTGCTTTAGGGACACTAATGAGGTGGCCTGGTGGATCTGATGGAGCATTAATTCCATCTCCTGGTTGCCAAAAGAAAGTCCAAATTGGAGTAAGATTTTATTGCCACTGTGAAGCTTTGTAAGCTTCCTTCTTCTAAGCAGTAAAGCAGAACAGAAAGGAATTATAAAGAACAAACACATGAACTGTGTTTTTTTCCCCGAGTTTAAAGGTGAAGTTGTACAAATGTCAGAAACTAATTAAGCTGACTATGTGATATTTAGTTATCTTAGATTCTAGGAGAAAAATTGATTTCTGTTGCACTGAAT